>VYZS01066150.1:15178-59922 GCA_013400695.1 Neodrepanis coruscans | reverse complement strand
AGCGGCAGCGGCGCCCCGGGATCCGCTCGCTTCCTGCGGCGCCGGGAGGGGGCGGGGAGGGCGGGCGGGAGAAGGAGCGAGCGCGGCGGCGGCGCGGGCGGATGACAGCGGTAACCCGGCAACCGGCCCCGCCCTGGCCCCGGCGCGGGGCGATGATGTCGAGGGCGGGCGAGGCGGAGCTGCGCAGATCCCGCGGTTCAGACCGGGAGGTGTCGGCGGCCTTGGCTGTGCCCGACGTGGGAAAGACTGCTGGTGGAGCGGCCCTGCTGTGTGTCGCTCCGTGCCCGGCAGTGGCTGAGTTGGTTCGAGGAATGGCAGCTGGAAGTGTCAGTCACTCCTGGTGCTTCCAAAACCCCGAGCGCTCCTGTCTCCAGCAGCACTTCATTTCTCGGTCTCCCCCGCAGCACAGCCGGGCTCCAGGCGCCCCGAATCCGGTAACGGGGGTCATGGTTACCCCGTCCCTGCTCCCCTAAGAACAACTAAGTAGTAAGTACAGGAGCCGCTCATACAATTCAGTTAGGTTGGAAAGGACCTCCGCGATCATCTAGTCCAACCTATGACCCAACACCACCTTGTCAACTCGACTATGGCACCAAATGCCATATCCTGTCTCCTTAAACACCTCCAGGGACCGTGACTCCACCACCTCCCTGAGCAACCCTTTCCAATGTCTGATCACCCCTTCTGTGAAGAAATTCCTCCTAATGTCCGACCTAAACCTCCGATGGCAAAGTTTAAGACTATGTCCTTTCATCCTGTAGCTGGTTGCCTAGGATAAGAGACTAATCCCCACCTGGCTACAACCTCCTTCCAGGTATTCGTAGACAGCGATAAGGTCTCCCTCCGACGCTCCTCCTCCCCAGGCTAAACAACCCCAGCCGCTTGTCATTAAACGCTCCAGTTTATCGCAGAGTTGTGCCTGTCACATGGGAGTCACACCAGGGCTTCTCTGGTACACGATGCTGAAGATACAGCACTGTTCAGCGAACAAGAAGGAAAAAATGGAATACTTAATTGCTGATCATGAAGTGTATGCATGCAGTATCTACGTTGTGCACTGAGAAAAGCTTGGGCCCAAGATGGGGGAAGGAAGGAAAAAAAAGTAGTTATTTCACTGTGTTTCCATCATAAAACAAATACACGAGAGCAAAATTAAGATTACTCATCTAACTTAGGTCTGGTGTTTCCTTCCTTTTGAGTGCTGATCTTCACTATGTTAGTGTATATCCCAGGCAGATGGCTGGGCCAGAAGCTGGCTGACTGCACTAAAAGCCTGTCTGCTCTTCAATTTTTATTCTGCGTGTTATTCTCCATTTCTTTACCTTTTGCTATTATCTCATTTACCTGACTTTTCTCTTCCTGTGTATTGAAAACAGATACGTGAGCTCACCTGAGTCTCCAGACCTTGCCCTTGTTCCCACTTAGACAGTACAGCAGAGGAGCACCCACTGTTCAGAGCTACAGGCAGGTGCCTTCCTCGCCAGCTGAAGCTCCACACGTTCCTTCCTGCCTAGCTTACTCATTTTGTCACAAATTGGCATGGGGTGCTTTTGCAGACAGCAGCCTCCTTCACTAGCAAGCCCTGCTTCCCCACAGAATATCACTCACCTTTCCCACAGACGGACAAGCAGCCCTATAATAAATATATAGGTAAATATGTAATCAGGTAATTAAACTTTTTGTTCCTGGAGCAGGTGGGAATAATATTTAAGAATTAATAATATTTTCATTTTGGCAAGGATTTTTTTCCCCCTTAAGTTTACAAAAACATGTGTGTATTTTTTGCCCTCTACAAAGGACATAGCAATGCTAAAACTTTTGTATCTACAGTGTAGATCTCTGCCCCTTGAACTAAAAGAACAGAAGTCTCTCCCCTCAGATCCTCTTCATGTCAAGGGGTTACTTGTTCCTACTTCTTGGACCTACTGCTTATTTTTCTGGCTTTCCATTAATTGTGATGTTCTCTCTCTGCCGGTTGAATAATAGATTTACAAATATATCTGGGACAGTAGTATTCAGTACATATGACTTGGGAGCAAAAAAAAAGTTGGCTGTCTAATCACTGTAGATCACTGACAATGGCAGATGCATTTCTCAAGAGCCAGAAAATCACTACTCTGCCAGAACTGATAATAGTGCCGAGACTGGCTGTGGCTTTAATGAAAATGTTATGATTTTTTTATTAGTCACAGATTAAAATGGTTCAGCCCCTAGTCTTTAATGGAAATGTGGTCATGACTGACTGTACTTCAAACAGTAGGGATAAAAATAGGAATGGTACTGCAGATCAATGCATTGGCAGAACTAATCATGCTGTCATATGCCAGATTTGAATGCCACCACAGACAGTTTCAATAAAACTTATTTTAAAAATAAGACACAGACCAGTTCTATTTAAACAGTATTGTTTTCAACATACAATCCAATGCAAAAGACTTTGTCAGAGGTTATAACTGTGCATGAAATAGTGACAGAGATAGAGAAGCACTGGGCTTTTTAAGTACTCTGCCTAGAACCTGAAAGGATACCTGCTCTCTCACTGGATGTATTTTTTCCTGTGATGTTTTTAATCTTGATGGACTACCATCTGTACCATTTGAAAATGTGAGTTAGCCAGGAGAGAGAGGCACATGTGTTAGTAACAAACCTACAACAGAATTGGGAATATAGAGGAAAGCTGACCCTGTATTGTATTATGTCATCTTTAAAATGTCATAAATAATAAGGTAAAATAACAAAAAAAAAGGAACAAATTCAAATACTAACCCACCATTTTTTAAATCTGCTTATTTTGCCCATAGTTTTGGTTTTATCAAACATCTATGCTAGATTTTATAAGCTTGAAGAGCTGTCTGAAGATAAAGGAAGAACAAATGTTTCTTTCTGTGGGAGAACATGGGCCCCAAGGATGTTAATGGTGATGGAGGCCTGTTCAAGGTTAGTCCATTTTGACTAATGCAATTTAAATTTTAAACCTTACTTTTTAAAGACTGTTTGCCCCAGGTGTTTACAGGTAGTTATATCCTAATGGCTGCAAGTGCTGTATATCCCACTGCCTGAAGGAATGAGAATGGAAGCTGAGTGCTGTCTCAGGCAGATACTTCAACTTCTCTAACCTGCTTGTTTTCAAGGCTCCACGTGTCAGGGTTTGGGATAGGAAAGGCAGACAGCCTATGTATTGGGATGACAAGTGGTGCACACATGTGGGGGTTCTGGACTGGGGAGTATTTCTGAGGCAGGGCTGCTGCCTGAGAAACAGACTCTTTAGCAAGAGGAGGGAGTTACACTAGACATGAAGTCCTGGCTTGCAGCACAGTGCTTATCCATGTTTTGGACCCCCCCTGCCAAACACAGGCCAGAGCTGGGGGGAAAGCTGTGCTGCTGCACTGCAGGTGTAGAAGAAGGCAGACAATGGAGCAGGGGACACTGGAGCAGCAGCTGTCTTCATCACAGCATGTTCTCCTGGGTGAGAAAAATACTCAGAAGCAGACAAAAGGTCACAAAATGGGCAAGCTAAGCAAGCCACAAGGGAGTAGAGCCACAGTTTTTGTTGTTAGTGAAATACAGATTGCTTCATCTGTCTCAAACTTCACCCTGCACACTGCAGTGCTTAGGTTGTAAGTGGACTGTTGAAACCTTACTTAATAATAAATCTACTCATCCAGACCACCTGCTGCCAGTTCCTGAATAGTATGAAACATCCTCTTCCTACCTTCTTCATGTAAGGATATGACAGACTTGAAGAGCTCCTTTTTTTGATAGGGAATATTTTGAGCAAAGACATGGTGAGTTCTACCTTTAATTCCCAACACATGAAACTGCTGTCCTAGCTGACCTTGGGAAGGTCATCTTAAATATACTCTGCATGATGGAACTGAAACCTCCTCACACCCAGCAGCCAGACATTGGTTCATTTCTCTTTTCTTGCGATTATTTTCAAGAAAGTTTTAAAGTCACTGGTAAGGCATAATTCATATTTCTCTCATCGTATTACTGAGTACTGTAAAGCTGTGTGCAAGCACATTGCACTGGACTCGGACAATAAAATGATTGTATATAGAACCTATTGCATTCAAACAAAATTGAGAAGATACAACAGAAAGGACTACAAGAAAACAAGAATGAAAATCTTTACTATTCATTCCTGTAGGAAACAGGTTGTCATGGACATCCTGAGCTCAAACAGAGTTATAATGTATATATTCTGTTCCAATAAAAGGAACAGATTAAAAAAACAGAGCTAGCCAAGAGCTCATTTTCAAGAGCTGTAAAGGTCTTAATACTTCCCAGTTGCAGATAAAAAGCCTGAGAAACAGAGACAAAATTTCCAAGACAGATAAGGCAAATTTCCACAGACACAGTCAAAGAACTGGAGCGTATTTCCCAAGCCTCCTCCCTGCTTGGGAAACAAAGGGAGTAAATTTACTGCAACATACATCAATGAAAGTTGAGCCAGACGTAACTACAGCAGAGCTAGGATCTGACTGCAAGTAAAGATAAAGGACGGTGCTGCAACAGTATCAGCTCAGAAAGCTGCTAGCACAGATGATCTCATCAACAGGGAATTTCAGTCTCAAACTGTAGATCTTGATGAAAACTCCATCCTTTTCTGTGGACATCTATGTATAAGTTTCATAACAGTAATATCATATCAGAGAGGGTTTGTGAGTTCGTACCCTAACTCAGGAAAATTTTTTATACTTAGATGATACAATGCAAGACCTTTTGTTTTGGTTTTCTTTTCCTTGTTCCATTGCTCCATTTCTGCTCATTCTGTTATAGGTACTGCAATGGTTTTGGCAGGAGTAACTCATAGAAGAAGAGAAACAGTACAATCAGTGTGAAGGCTGGCAAAAGACTGTCTATACAAATATACTAGTTTTAATGATAGAGTTAATTACCTTTGCATGTCTGGCTATAGCTTAATGCAAACATAAACAGTGTTAAAACATGTCTGTGTGCCACATACTGATATATAAATTTGCTTTTAATGCATGAGTGTTGCTGCTGTTTTTCTTTACAGCACTGTTGAACAGTGAATGCAAAATTGTACTTTTAAAGGACATGGCTTTAAGCAAAAAGACTGGGTTTAGTGAAATGTTTGGAACTGAACCCCAGTTTGACCTGACCTATGCAACATTGCAAGCTCACATCTCCAATCTTGGAAACCTTATACGCAGGTACTTCACTCCATCCCTTCTACTAACACACATGTTAACACACTCAAGTGAACTGATTTCTGAATGTTTTCCAAAGCCACACCAAAATACAAAGTTTGTTGTGTCCATTAATGCCATGATTACAGCAGAACTAAACCAGCACTAGAACTAGCATTAACCATACCATGGAAAAGTCAGAGCAGACATAGCAAGGGTAGCACAGATCAATGTATTGGCAAAACTTTATTGAGCAGCTTGTCTGAAAGCTCACTGACTGCAAGCTTTGTCAGTCTCTTGCTGCTGTTGGACTTAAAATTCATAGTAATAAAAAGAGAGCTTGGGTATCTAAGAGCAGCTACTTGTCTCATAAAAGCAAGAGAAGGAAAAAATTCATACAGGAAAACATGCCTGTGCCTCTGGCAAGTACTAGTTTACAAAACATCAGCCTATTTATAGTATTTGTCCAAGTGTGTGCTTGAAGTAGAAAGTGTTAGCAACTTTCTTCTACAACCTATATTTAGCCATGGCAGCCTGACTGTCACAGTAAGAAAAGCAGGTTTGGTGGGAGCAAATCCTAATAAGGTATCCCCTGGTACTGAAAATAACTGAGTCAGAGCTGTAATATTTAAACTGTTTTTAATTTCATTAAACAACTCAGGATTCAGTGATTCAGGAAATCACTGTGGAAATCTGGTGGTGACATGGCTCTTTTCTGCTGCAGATTGATCTTAGTGCTGAATAACCCCATTCCATAGCAGAGCGCTTTTTTTTTTTTTTACTGAAAAGTCATTAATTTCTTGTTCATGTCTCCAGAGTTAGGTCTACAAAATGTGAGATTCATTTCTTTATATAAATTCCAATACCTGTATTTCATATTTATTTCTGGCATTGTCCTGCTCTCCAGTATAATTAATATTTTGTTCAGCCATCTTCGTCTGGCCACCAACAGCAGCTGCAGTTTATAAAACAATTATTCAGTACATCAGCTTCTGCAAAAAGGTTTACACAGATGTAAAAAAAAAACAGGCTTAGAGAAAAAAAGACATTGGACTCCTGTATTCAGCTAACTTGAAGAATACTAATTCTAAAAGGCAACACAAAATTCTCATCAATTAAAGTTTCTGAAGCAATTTGTACTTTTGATTTTAATTATGTGGCTATAAAATGGGACACTGAAGTTTTAGCCACGCAGCACCTGGTCCTCCAAACTAATAATGTATCACATCCGGGCCAAAAGCAACCAAATGCATTAAGAAACAGAAATATTAAGAGGTAGGGAATGCTAAACATTGCAAAAAAATACCTGCATTCAAGAGCCCAGCTTCACAAAGAGACTACCCAAACTTGCTTTTCAAAGGTAGAACCAACAGACATTACCTGTGGAACCAGGCAGACAGCTGTGGGTTTGTTCTTCATAGCATAGCTTTGCTGTAGGTAGGTGACACAAAATTTTCTAGGAGACAGGAGTGTAGAAAGGTAAATAGAATCCCAGGGATGACCCTGGTTTCAAGGAGCAGAAAAAAGTGATACCATACATTTCTGTTGAATACTGTCTTTCTCTCCTGAAAAAGGAAACTCTGAAGAGAGAAGGTGCTACAGCCTGAAAATTGCTATGATGAGTGATCTTTTCAGATTATTATGTTCCATCTATCTCATATACACAAGTTAGCAGTGCAATAGAAATCCTCTTTCCAGAAGGGAAAAGCCAGAGAACCCCAAGTATCACCAGGAAAAATGATCCTGCAATTCAAAAAAGTAAAAGGGAAGGGCGGGGAAGGAAACAACAATTTTTTATTTCCTACTGCTTTCAAAAGTTATTCTGAGGGTCATCAGCACTTTCAGAGGTGATGCTTCTGTGAAGGCTATATTATGCAATGTAAAGTTCTTTAAAAGTTCTAATAAAAGAAAACATACTGAAAGCTGTTCCTTATTAGAAGTAAGAAGTATTCTCAGATGCCTGAGAGGGAAAGCTGAAGGCAATTCTAGGATATTCAGGGGCAGTCAGATGAGTCTCCAACAATTTACAGGATTCTTACATACTTGAACCCTCTTACTGAACCTGTTATTATAAAAGATTTTTTATTATTATTATTATTTAATGAATGTGTTTATGGGAATCAAACTATTAGTCTGAGTATCTTCAAATATGGTTCTCATTTAGCAAAGTGTTACTACAACTTTCCTGAGTAGTAGCTGGTATTCCTTTGGGTAATATTAACAGCTGCAATCAGAGACTGTTAACTATTACCCAGATTCAATAGCTTGTCATTCAGATTTATTTAATCAGGGGAAGGAAATAAGGATGAACTCCCTTCTAGCACTCAGAGGTCAAATATTTATTGTTGCTTAGCTAGTATAATGGGCTTGAGCCACGTCATAAGCTTGAACAAAAGCAAGATAACATAATATCTCTTCTGCAGCTCTGCTCAGTTCAGGTTCTTCACTGTTTCTATTAAGCGAAGCAATGAGCCTACACATGTTATTTTGCAGAATTACCCTTTAGCAAAAGCAGTACTAGAAAACAACTTAAAAACAAAATTTCCTCAGCCAGAAAATCTTCTCAATTGTCATCTTCACTGGTGCTCAGAAGGTTACTGTCATGCAATGAAACTTCTCCTAATTCAGCTGGAAACCTCAAGACCCTTGTTACTTGCAGAAAAAAATTCCCAAAATTATAATACTCAGTCAGTTGCATGAATATTAATAGTGCTGAGAGCCTTAATCTAGATGGTTCTCAAACTTTACAAGTCTTGTTCAACATTATGCTCATCAGGCCTCCCAGGAGCATGCCTCAGTGACACAGAACTGAAATGTCATACAGGAGCTCAGGAAAAGCTCCTACGGTTCCTGACACTGCTTGCAGTAGAATTTGGAATGGAGGGGGATAGGAAGAACCACAAACTCCCACATACAAGACTGCAGAGGAAAAGCAGCATGCTAAAGCTCAGCAAACAGCATCTCTGCCATCCCCTGGGAGTCTGGGCTGCAGCAGGAGCTGCTCCTTCAGCCTCTGATTTGATGTGTTAATGATGTTGTACAATCAGATGCTTCCTAGCAACTGCTGCTAGACAGGTGTGGCCTTCTGCATTCTTGTTAATGCTGCTACCAATAAAAAGACACCATTTGACTGTCCGATCATCTGGGTGAGCCAATCTGAAAAGGTAAAAACAGTCGCAGGGGTTTGTCTTTTCCCTCAAGGACAGAAGAGTAGTAAAAAAATGCTTTGAAATCACAGACTGTATTTGGGTTCTCTTTTTTAAATGTCAGACCTTTACTAGTTTTGCCCCCTGACTTGACAGCAGCTTCAGAAGCACAGGCTGGGCTTTTACCCATGCACTTGCAGAGGACAGGGCACTGAGTGTCATGCCGTAATTTTGGTGCATGCCAGCCCTAGGGCCCTTCTCACCTCCCTGCTGCACAGCCCTGTCCCAATCCTGACTGTGATACCAGCTTTTAGTACAGCCTTAATAAAAAACAGATCAGGAATAACCCTTGCTTAGGAGGTTTATTTTGGAGCTTAGTCAGCTAACTGCTCCTTTTTTCTTCTATGACATTGTGATGCTTCGGGCTGGTGTGCTGAGCCCACCTGAGAACAAGTGGCCAAAGAAGCAGGAACTTGCTAAATCCAGCCCAAAATCAAACCTAACATAGGGCAGTTTGCATTTCATACAGCCTTCGAAAAGCTTCGCTCAGTTCTGTTAAATGGTTGTTAAAGCAAGCATAAAATAGAGGCTCTTGAGCAGCTGGCAGAAGTCACGTTGACCTTACTAGAGCTAGGACTTCACCCATTTAAATGAAAGGGCAATCAAATATGTTGTGAGGTGTCATCATAAACTTACCTGTCCCACAGCTGCCACAAAGCCTTCCAAGCTGGATATATCCTGATCTTCTAATACAGAAGCTGAAAGACCACACACATATTTCTTAACTCATATTTTCCAGGAAGAAGGAAAATGTGAAACTTCTGGTGGTTACTTGGATTTTAAGCATTTAATATTCAGGGCTGAGTCTCCAAGTGGAGCAGGGGGAAGCTTGTGCCATGAAATTCAAGTCTATTCCATGTTCTTTGGATCTGAATTTTAGTTTCACCTCGACTTTTCTTTCAGTGTTCATATTCCATACACAGTGTTCGCTGCTTTTTATTGTCACTGAATATTTTCTGAGAAATGCTGAATTATGTACTTACATCTGTGTTTGTGCTTATTTCAGAGATCTGTAGCTGTAGTTCCTAAAACCTCAATTATATCAACAACATTGCAGGTACAGCTCTCTGATCCCTGAAGGCATTTTCCAGGTCAGAGGGAGAGATTTATAACTCTGATTTCAATGGTGCTACACTGATTTATGTCAGCCAATGAGCCTCTGTGTGCTTTTTAGAGTTATCTGCTTGACAACTTGTCCATCTTCTCATGTGACTCAGCTGTGCTCTTGGGTTCTAACCTTCTGCACTTTAGTGGGTGTCATGGTAACTGAGAAGTGGTAGACTACCAAAAAAATCAGAACTGCTGAAGGTTAAAAAGTAACTGGAAGAAATATTTCAGTAAAGTAAAAAAAAAAAAAAAATAAAGAAAAGAAAACCCAACAAAAAAATCACCAAAACATAAAAGACACTCCAAACTGATCTTTGTGGCTTTTTTTGTAAAGTAACCCAGTGGCAGTAAATAAATAGCCCAGCTGGAATGTCTGACATCAATATGATGGTTCGGTTAGGCATATTGGCAAGCAACAGAGTATGGGTTCAAATCTGGGCAGTTTCTTCTGCCTACATAAGAAGGATGCTGAAGGCAGCAAACTCAAAATTTTTAGGTTCATGTTTTGACAGGTGTCTGTGGCCAAATGATGTGGCGAAGATGAGGCTTTCCTTTGCACAGCTAGGAAGGGGATAAAATCCTTTTACAGCACTTGTTCCCAACAGGAATGTAGGAAGTGCAGTGGGAGCTTGCTGTGGTGTGTTTGAAAAGGACCTGTAGGATGGGATGTACCACAGTATGACCCAGCAGATGGCTGGGGTGGATTTTGGTAATGAGGAGTGCCTCAGCAAAGAAAATACCCAGTGATGTGTGCTGAGGGATTGCAAGTCTGAAAAACACTGATTCAAAAAAACCCTGGCTCAAAATTCAAATCCTCCTAATCTACTGTCTTCTAGATAGTCTAAAGATAAGTAGAAGGCAAGGAATGATCTTCACCTTTAATTCCCAGATCTTGGACTTTCACCTGTGCTGATATTCTCCAGCCATACCCATGTGTCTTTGAGAAACAGACATTTTCCATGTGTATAGAAGATGGTACAGAGGAGACATCTTCATAACTGCAGAACCTTAGGGATGCTAGAAACAATTCTAACCATGTCTCAACAAACAGTTGTCTCTACTTTAGCCAGCTGCTGAAAGTAATTCAGAGTTCCCAGATCATGGGAAGTGAGGTTCCTTCAGAAGTGTAAGAATAACAAATGCATCCTGGTCCTATGTTACTTTTTTATTAGAAATGTTGTGTGTGCTTTGCATTTGTCTAGCTCCAGCTTTCATACATTGAATATTTGAATGTAGACTATAGATTCAGTAACTCACTATGGTAAAAATCTCCTAATGTTGAGACATATAAAATGGTACAATTTCAACTGGAATGTGTCAAGTGACAAAACAATACCTGAAACACAGAATTATTTTTTAATTTATAAATCATTCTTCACCAAGGCATATTTGTATTTATAGAGCTACAGGCTTTGCCTAAGGCATCTGTTTGGAAATATCTTTTTCTAATGGCATCCAAACAAAGCACTCTAGAGCTGTAGGCACATTCAATGATGAAAGAACATTTACAGGCATGAGGAGGATGAAGACCTTCTCGCAGGTGCTGTAATCAGAAGCCCTTTTCTCTTGCTGTGTTTAGTCACTTACAGACAATTTGAAATCACTGTGTTGTTCTAGTCTTCTTTCACAATAAAATTAGCAACTACTCTGCCTACTTTCTTTCTATCAGTCACTAGAAACTACATTCCTGTATATAAAGGAAGCTATCATGGTGTGTAGTTGTCATCTAATTTTAGTGCCTTTTTTATGGAATAGGAATTTATTGAGAGAGCAGTTGCATTCTTTGGCTCTTTCTTTTCCCCTCCCTTTTCTCCTGGGCCTCTACACCAGGGGTTTTTTTGCACACTGCCTTTTGCATGTGTACTCAGAAAGCCTTGTCTTCCACCCATGCCCATCCCAGTATTTCCCTTGGGTTAACTACCAACTGCCTTCAACAGTACAGGTGGACACATTTGCCTCTACCTAAAGCACATTAGTTTAAGCCTGATCTTGGGATTCAGATTGTATGTATTTCACTGGAAAAAGAATAACGACCCTGTTAGCTTTATCTTAAAACTAATGATGAATACAGGCCTAACCATTCTTGTGTAATCTGTTTATAAAGATCTTCAGTGGCCCCCTGCTTATAGACATCCAGAGGCACTTCCTTTCAACTGCTGCTGGTGCTGCAAATTTGAAATGCTCTCTCTCTGCCACTCTTAGGTGCTCTGTTCAGCATGAATCCTGTCAGTAATTCCCAGCACTGAGAGATCAGGTGCCAAAGATGTTGGGTTGGGTGAGAGGAGGTGTGTAGCTCTACTGTGGGAGCTGTGTGACTGCCCATCCTGGCCTCCAAGGAGGGCAGGGGCACACCTGGAAAATCACCATACTGCAGCTACGAGAGGGGACGCTGCTTTGGGAAAGGGGGTAGTATAACGCCTCAACTGCTTTTGTCCCAGAAAAATTAAGAATTGCATTTACAGCTGGGTAGTGGTTTCAGTATCTTTTGTACAGGTGGGATGAAAGAGCTGTATTTCTGCTTCTCCCCAGTTCAAACCTAGGCAGAGTAAAATCCAGCCCCAGTATAACCAGGCACAAACTCCATCCTGCTCCGAGTTATCCCCTGCTGCCAGCAGAGACAGCCAAAAGCTTCCTGCTGCAGCCCAGTGCCACTGCCCTGTGGATAGTCTGCGTGCAGAGTAAGGTGAAAGGGGAAGAAAAACAGAACAGCAAATTATGCCGGGAGGAAAGCTTTGTGATATTTATAAGGCAACCAGGTTGGGGGCCAGGGAGTGAGACTCTTATGTGGTAATGGAATAAATTCTATAAATGTAATTTAGAATGGATGGGAGGATGCAAGCAATTAATTTGTTTTATTATTTTTAATTTCATCTTTATATTCAAGTGTAAAACATTTTATATACTCAAATGCAAGAATATGCAGACTGAAAGTAAAACAATATATGTGAATTTTCCTATTAATCTGAAAGAGGTTAGAGGTTTATTGCTGGAAGAATCACTAGGGGAAGTGACTTTTTTGAAGCAAAAAGATGCAGGCCATATCTGTCTAGGATCAAGGACTGTGTTAAGAAGGCAGGCAAAGAAACATAGGGAAAATAAATAAAGCACAGAATTACATGCAAGACAGAAGCAAACAAACCCATAAATTTGTAGCTCAAGGTAAGACAAGGGTAATGATACTAGCAGCTACTGGAAATAAAATGCTTATGTGTATGGATGTGGTCAAAACTCTGAAAAAAACTTCTAGAGGAGAGGAAGAAATCATTAGCCTTTTGTACTTGGCATTTTTAATAGACTGGAGGAGGAAAAAACACATAGATACTAGGAAGGGCAAAGAGCTGAAGGTTATAAAATTAAAATCTACTTTGAATCAGCTTTCCAGTGTAACGTAGAAGAGACCCTAATAATGGAACTGTAGATATCTAACCAGTGTGTCCCCTGTGAGGACAAGCTCCCCACTGCTCCATGCCTTTGTGAGATCTAATGAATTGGGGGCAGGCAGAGAAGGGATGCACTGAGCCAGGCCAAGAGTGTGCCAAGACTTGCTTGTCAAGTCATATTTGCCACAGTGCTGCTGGGTTGGAGCCTGAGGGGGTCTGGGACTGACTAGGGTGTAGAGGACCTTGCCAAAGCCCCTCATGCTGCTGAGCCCTCGGAGCAGCCCTGCCTGGGTATGAGGAAGGGACAAGGTGGCTGATGCTGAGACACTTCTGCGTGGTGCACAGGAGTTGCATTGGGGAACAAATTGGCTCCAGAGTTGGTTTAGCTGAAGTGACAAGTGTCACTGGTTTTAGACAAGTTTTGGTTGGTTTGGTTATTTTTGTTTGGGATTTTGGTGGGTAGTTTTGTTGGTGTTTTTTTTGCTTAGGCTTCCCAGAGCTACACAAGTGTAGTTGACTTTTCTAGTTGATAGTTAATGACACAGGGATGGAAGAGAAATGAATCACTGAGGCTACAGGAAAAATTCTTTTCAGGAGAACAATCAGCAATTTTTTTTGTTCTGTTACTTGATAGTTCATTGGCCATAAGGCACCATCTTGGAGTCTTCGTAGGCTGAGAGCAATGGCCTGTCTACACCTGAGTTAGTTCAAGATAAAAAAGGGCTTCATGATACTTGTATGAGAGTCATAGAAAGAGTCCTACAGAGATGAATGGTAGCTGGATTGAGTCCAAAACCATCACATGCCTCTTTGTAGTAGTTGCATAAACAGAGAATGACTAGATAATTTCCCGCTCTCTTCTGCTCTTGTCTAAGATCTTTCTTGTCATAGATAATTATAAATCAAAAATAATGAATTTCCCTTTTAATGCATTTGAAGCTTTGGCATGAAATGGTGTAAACAAGTTCTGAAGTCTAGTATATGGGAGCATTAAATCTAATTATTAATAGATAAATAACACTAGATCAAAAACTGAAGGAGCAGTTTAGAGCTGGTAGTATTTTATGCTAATACGTATATCTGTAAATAGTAATAATTTGAGTGTTCTGTGACTAATCTTGTGTTCATGGAATAGATACACTCTGTGCAAAACAAATAAAACAGAGGAACTAGTTTAGTGTGCTGTCTGCCTGGACCTATGAGTCCTCTCCCAGACCTCAGCTCTTCCTGTGCTCCTGGAATGCACAAGGATAATACTTCAATTCATGCCTCCTTCTGGTTTTTGCTTTCAGTTCAGTGATTTGGCTCAAGCGAGGTAACACAAGGATCTGTCCTTTTTAGACTGTGGTCTTTTATGAGTGGACTAGTTCTACTCTTACATTTTCTACAAATATTTTCCTACAAAGCTGTTTACAACACTAAAAACTAGAAAGGACTATCTATGGTTAAATTTTGTTAGCAGTATGTTTAACCTTAAGAATTTAAAGTAAAGCAAAGAGGCCTTTCGTTGTTCATGTGTTTTCTAAAAATAAATCTCTTCTGTGAATCAAACTAATGCATATCTATATAAAACCTTGTTTTTCCTCTAGGGTTATAAACTCTTTATTATATATCCACTTAGTTATTTCTCCTTCGTTGCCCCTTTTATCTGTGTACTCTGGCAGTCACAGCTCCAGAGGCAGTGATGCTCATTGCATGTACCCCTATGGCATTGTGAACCACCCTCAGAAAGATTTCCACTTTACTATCTCCATAGGTCCTATTTTTCCTCTGAAAAAAAAAGCGTTAAAGCCTTTGATAGATCTTTGATAGTGACTGAAAGAAACAAATTCTTAAATAAACCTGCTCCTGGAAGTTGCTGTGTGATTTTTTTCTGCTTTAAGTTTGTATGCGAACACCATACAATCTAGTGGATAAGAAGTATCTATTTTTCCCAAAGGAAATGCTTGCACTTATTTCAGGGAGGGAAAGGTTTGTACAGGTTTGCTCTTTCTTGGACTGATTCTATTTTGCTACAAAATATTATTAGCATTTATTTAAATTAATTTTATATAGTAGGAAAGTAAACGCTGCTGTTAAAGAAATCAGGGCTAACCTTGCAGTCTATACTTGAGAGAAGTTCTGTTTGAGGAAAATAAGGAAAATGGTCAAAATACAAACTGTAAGTATATTTTTCAATGCTTTAACAAGAATATTCTTGTATAATTTGGACTGGTCACCATGACTAGTATTGAGTAAGACTGAAAAGGTCAGTCTAAAGATCATATACTTCTGATGTGCTGTGGGAGTCAAAACCACATGTTCGCATGGAATTTTGGTCTGTGGATGGCCCTTTCTTGGGAAGTGTTTTCCTCTGGCTGTGGCACAGCTTTATCCCCTGGGGCGGTCACCCTTACTGCAGCCCTACAGCTGCAGCGAGCTCCCAGGGTGATGGGCAGATAACGAGCGTCAGCGGTGCTCCCAACAGGGTTGGGCATCCCTTTGCTTGGGAGAGAGCAGTCGGTTTCTAGCCAACCCGGCCCAAACCCTGGGGAGAAAAGCTGGTAAGCCAACGTGTCCTGGGGAAAGAACATTTCCTCTCTTCTGTCCCTGTGCTGTGGGCACTGCTGCCAAAGCAAGCTGCCCCAATCCTGGATTCCTTCCCTGAATAAGAGGAGTTACGGTTCGATGTAGGACATGCACTGTGGTAAAAAGCACTTCGGCAGCTGCAGGTCAGGATTGCCTCCTGGGGGTGGCAGTCGGAGTATCTCTTTGGACGAAAGCTGGATACAACCAGGCAGAGGAAAGCGGGCGCCGTGAGCCCAAAGTATTGCTGGGAGGCCCCAGCAAACCAAAAATGCTCCGTTACTGATAACTGGAGGCTGCACAGCAGCACTCCGCCACTGCCTGAGAAGACAATGCTTTCATTCATTGCCATACCATGCCCAAATATCCTCTCATGTATTTCTGTAGTGGTAGGTTTTCGCTGGTTTTAAAATAATAAGTCTCAAACATTAGTCTCTCCTTTGAAATGAAGTAAGAATAAATGAAATTTGAATTTATTGGGAATGAAGTGAAGTTAATTGAATGAATAAGTTTTGTTTCACTTCTGGATTTCATGTTGGTATTCTGTTTAGAAAAAATACTTCTGTTTCAAACTTTTCTTCCAAAATATGTTGAGAAGTCCCTTTTCAGTATCCTTAAAAAATTTGCTGAAGTAGAAAATCAACAAAACATCTATATTTAGAAATGTTTGGGTTTTGAGAAAAGTCATCTTTCTCATGAAAGCACAGCTAGCCAAAAGATGTCCCGATCCTTTTAGTGAAATGCCTTCTTTTAAACGAAAATTCGATGAATAAAAACTAGATACATTTTTTCTCTTCTCTTTGAAGGTTGTAGCACATCTAATATCTTTAAAAATAAGGAAGGAAAGAAGTTTCATCTCTGTTCCAAAATCATCTTAGTGTGTATCAAACGGCTTCTTGTGTCTTTCAGGTAACCAATTAGCAATTCTTATTTCTCCAGTTGCCAGTGATGCCTTAAGAGGTTCTTAATATTTGGGATTTCACTATAGCTAGGTAGCTGAGTAACTTAGAATATTAAGAGCAGAAAACGGCCTGTCCTTCACATGTTTGCATTCTTCTGTATAGATAAAGGGGTAGCTAGACCAAAACATAAGACCTGGGGGGAACAAACAGGGGGTGGGGATAGGCAATAAGGGACCATTCCATTGGATGTTTTGGGGGCATAGTAGTAAGATGGGGTTTAGTTGGCTAAGGTATAATGGGTGGGCACTAGAGGTTATAAAATTGGAGAGATTGTTATGAATTTCCTCTTTTGGATCATCGGTCACCGAGAGTAAAGCTGTTCTCTCCCTTCACTGCGAGTCCTGTCTCACTTCTTATCTTGGCCCAGCCGGGCCTCACGGCAACACCAGAACTAATGTGACAACCCTCAAACTACAGTTAAGCATTGCTGGTATAAAATAACAGTTGGAAATCTGGCAATAAAAAAAGAAAGGCCATTCAATATATAAATAAAACCTGTAGGAGAATGCACATCGAGCTGTAATAATGCACTTAAATTAACCCAACTTGTGAGTGTGCTGGTGTGACTGTGGCTCTCCATAGCAGTGTGTTGCTGCTGCTATGGGCCTGGCTATGGGAACAAAGTGCAGTCTGCTCCCAGAAACGTGCTGTCTTCATAGGCTTTCTTCTTTCAGTGTTATATTTCAGGTATGCTTTTAGCCTTTTCTAGCAGAGAAAGATGATTTATCATAGAGCAGATGGCAGCAATAGCTCTAACACACATATAAAATACCCCGTGTTTATGACCACTTCCATGACTGCACTAAAAAACTGCCCGAGGGCTGTGTTTTGCATTGTGGAGGTGGGTGGTGATGCTGCCTGTTCTGTGCATCCCTCTGCAGTTTCTGCTTGTGTGCTTGGAGTACCAGAGCAGCACTCCCAATACTCAGCTTGTGGGACTACACCCAAAATCAGGGCAGAGAACTGATGCAATACAAAACCAGACCTGAAGCAACCTCGTTGGAAGGGCATGGGAATCTGTAGCAGTGCTGCTCTTTGCTATCATGTCAGACCATGCTGCTACTATTTTCTTGTCACTGATATTCACAGGAAGTATGACTTAAGCCATTCTTAAAGCCTAAGCAAAGACTAAGTTCTTGGGATGCATTTCCATATATGTTGCTAATAATGTTGGTGAAGGATGTGTCTTTTGCTCAACCCTGATCTTGTCTTTCCTTGCCAAACCAGTTCCCCATGACCCCTTCCAGCCTTCTTTTAGTGTACAGTTGAGGAGCCCCTGGTCTGTGGGGCAGCACAGTGGTACTAAGAGAGGCAGAGTGGGGCCAGAGCAAGTGCCTGGGGATAGGGGAGTAACTCTGCAGTACTCCCCAGGGTGTCAAAACACTTTCTTGGGTTCTGTAATCAAGTCCTCTTTTGCAACTCCCTTGAGAACTAGACAAGCATTGCCCCAAAATGCAGATTTTCAAGTCTGTACTTTAGAAAAATGTCTTGCTGATGTGATGTTTAGAAGAGAAAGAAAGGTGACTAGTTTCTGCCTGGTCATTGCTATGATGCTCTCATATTGAGGTTACGTGAACAATAAAAGCATTAAATAGAATAAACAGTGACTTGATCTTTCTGGATACCCCCAGGCCATTATACTCCACTCTAATGAAACTAACTTTTGCAAAAATGGATTAAAATAATGCTCTGCTTTATTAATCTTTTCTAAATCTCTATCTGGAAATACATATCTTGTTTTCATCCTTTTTTTTTTTCTCTCCCTTAAATCCACTGAAAATCAAGCAGATCTATCTATTTGGAGAGTCCCGTTTTAGTGTTTAACTGAAATAACCTGAGAAATGATTGATCATTAAAGAAAAATGGCAACAGCCACTAAAGCGCAAATCATGGGGGTATTCAACAGTTTCCCTAGAGTCAGTACTGGGCTATTGATAGAGACAATCTGAAATATTCCAACAAAAATATAATGAAATATAAAGCAACTCTTTTTTTTTTTTTTTTGGTGCTTAGGCAAAATGAATTACCAACCACTTCTGTTATTTGAAAAGACTTGTGCCTTAACCTTTAGGTTTTCTTGCCTGAATTTTAGAGAACTGATAAGTGTAAGGTATCTATGTACCACATACAGATGTGAACATCTTCTGAGACCTGAGTAATCTTGACATCAATAACAAGTAATTAGCACCAACTGACTTGAGTGGATTAGCAGGGTTATGGAAAAGAGAGAACTTGTAGACCCTAAAAAGTTACAAACATTTATTAAAACAAGTTCTTTAAAATCTCAAACTCTTATATACAATTAGTAATATTGTGACTTTCAAACATTTATATTACAAACCACTATGGAACAGCTATTTGATAAAACAGTTGAATATACAGCAATTTTAAATCAAAAAGTAACAAAAGTTGATTTTATAGCCCTCCAATGGGTTTAACATTGCAAAAAAATTTATTTTTTTAATCTCAGACTTATCAAGACTTATCTATGAATCTATAACTTATGACTACATAGAAACTAAAAAGAATGTTCCTTTTTGCTGAGGTTAATGTTAGGCTTATATTCTTCATAAGTGCAGGATTCTTATGGAATTAATTAACTGCTGGCAATGTCAGTAACCTTATGTTTGTAATATTATGGAGGAGTTATTTTTATTTTGTTAAGATACTGATTTTCAGCATGAAATATGCAGGAAAGACGTTGTGTAATTACCCTTCTTATGCACATATTTCTCAAAAAAATCCTCCTTCAAATCTGTAGCTTTTCTGCCTTCTGCAGGACAAAAAAGCCTCACACCATAGTAAATTAGATGTCAAATTGTCTTGAAGGGTTGGATAAGTACTGAAATTGAAGAAAATGGAAGAGGTAACAGTTCCTTAGGGATCATCACATTTGTTAAACATTGTAGAACACTACACAGTGGAAGAGACTTTCTGTTTGCACACTTTTACTTGATTTCTACTGAGGGATGATAACTTGAGTTATCAGTTGCTGGTAGATGTTGCAAGATGATGGTGAGATGGGTTGGTTCAGATCAGGCTGATGATGAGAATATCATAGCAGAGGCATAAATATTGTGTAATGCATAGCAATAAAATAGTTTTTAAAACTTGATGGTATCTTATCTGCTTATCTGGTTGTCCTCCTTTTCATTTTGTGGAATAGAGGACCTAGCTGTGCACATCATTTAGGTGCATGAAGAAAAGCTGTCAGGTTAATACTCATGAACTGGAATATTAGGATGTTTGGGCTGTACTAAGGTAGGAGTGAAGCAATCTAAATTCCCTGTAATTCAATCCACCTACAAGATTAAAATACTGAGACAAAACTGTGCAAAACGAAATGCCTGGGAACTGATGATAAGTGCAAAACAAAGAGGAGTACAGGGGGTATACAGGCAAGCAGAAGCAGAAAGTACCAAATAGGGTGAGAGGGGAGAGGGGCAGCACCCAGGCAGTACCCAGGCTGAAGCTGAGCCCATAAACTTCACGTCCACAGAAAGGTTTGGCTGTAACTGGCGTAAATGGGTGCTGGTCACCATGTCTGTGGCAAACGCAGAAGTCAACTGTGAAAATGATTATAAAAGAAAGAGACCAGTGGGGTGAAACACGGCAATGCAGAGCCAGGCTGAGGTATAAGATGAATGAACGATCTCCTCTGTAGTTTAAGGCTAGGGAAAGAAGAATAATGACGTAAAAATGTTCAGGGAAAATAGAAATACTAAAAAACATATTTGTCTAGTACTGAGGGATATGTTAGTATTATCTATAACTATACTGAAATGCAAACTACTTGGCTAAGGAAGTGCCCAAAGCATTATTTTGTATTTTTAAATGCCTAGAAAGTACCTGAAGAAGAGAATAAATTCCCTGGCATGCTAGACTTTAGAGAGTAAATGACATACCCTTCATAATCATAAAGCTCTAACTGATGCATAAGTTTTGGGCAAAATTGATTTTAAAGCTTGATACAGAGATGGGTTATTCACAAACACTAGAGTAAGAATTAATGCTTATTGGCATGAGTTTACAGAACATATATTCGTTCAAGGTAAACTTAAAAAATAAAATATATAAGTGAAACTAAATCTGGAACTGTGCAGCATTTTATCTGGCAGAAGGACCATCTAGAATTAACATTAATCCTAAACCACTAACATGCATGACACAGGCTCTTTTCACATGTCATAGCAGATTGACTTTGTGCATTGCACTGTCACCGTTGTGTGGCTAGGACAGGGTGGTGGATCATCATCACTGAGTTATGCCACACAATATCACCTTTGGGGGTCAGTTAACTTTCAAAAGCAAAAAAAAAAAAAAAAAGAAAAAAGAAAAAAAAGCATCCTGANAAAAAAAAAAAAGAAAGGCAAGGACTGCTACTCTTTGTACCCCAGCTGTGCATCAGGTCTCTTCAGGGATAAGTCTGTGGCTGTTGGACATGGAGCTGTGTGGGCTGGGCAAGGTAGGGTGAGAGTCACAGCTGGGCACTGGCGTTATGAACCACTGGGTCCCCACTGACTGCCTTCCAACCACACAGCTGATAAAAGTCTCAAAATACATCTTTTTATCTTGTACTATTAAAGAAAACATTCTCTGTTTTGGGCATCTGCAGATTACTGCTTTGCAAAGTGTAGGAAGTCTGAGCATAACATCTTTGTCTGTTGAAGAGAAGTTGCTAACAAAGCTGCTACCAGAAAATATCTACTTCCATTTTTTAGGATGTTCTAAATTTCAATTTTTCACTTTTTTTTCCCCTTGCAACTGCATTATTTTCAACCAATATTCTGCAGAATGGGTTTACTGTCAGGAAATAATGGAAATGTTTTTAAAAGAAAAAGTTGTGATAGTGAACTTAAAACACTTTTTTCAAAGTTAAAAGTCATCTAAGCAGGGAAAATCTATTTACCATCACTTATCTGTTAAATCCAATATTTGCAATAAATAGTTTTGGAACAATGAAGAAATCTTTTTTTCTTTGCCGAAATTATTAATTAAGTCATGTTCAGTAATGAATGAATGTGGTTAGCTATAAACACTTTTTCCTTCTACATTGTGACACATCCTTAATTATTCAAAAAGCTGAAACATTCTCTGTATTTGTCAGCTGTTAGTAACACTTAGATACCATTTGGGGCATTTGTTTTCTCTCTGTAACCAAAATATGCATGATAACTTCTTAGGGAGTTATTTGCAGGCAAACCAAAACTAATCATATTAAGCATGTATTGAGTGGGAAGGCACTATGTATTTAAATAGAAGATAGGCATAGGTAGGATATGATAGGGTAGGATACAAGATATGGTAGCATGTGAACTTGCTTTTTTAAATAAGGTGAGGAAAGGTTTGCACAGACATGGATCTACTTTTATGTGTGTTATATATTTGAAATACATCCCTAAGAGACGTGCTATCTAAAATCAATGGATACAATTACAATCTTTATATTCCTACCTTGAGGTATCCTAGGAGTGTGATTTTTTCCAGTGTAATTGAAAGTGATCAGGTACACTCAGAAGTCCATCTATTTCAGATATTGCAAGTTCAATATTCAACAACAGAAGCAGCAGAAAATGTACTGCATCTGAAAACCTTGATCAAGTAGTTCCACATAACACATATCTATGTAAACCTGTGTTTGGTGTGAGTACTGAATTGTTCAATTTTTCAACTTCTCTTGTTTTTTTATAAAGGAAGTGTTTTCAAGTTGAATATTCCTGAAGCATGTGGTTACAGAACAACCCTGGGCAGAGAAGAGAGTTACATGATGAGAGCTAACCCAGGGCATTCATTTGTGGACATAACACACTGAAAGGCAGTCTCAAAATAATATTTTTCATGTCTCCAATGCCTGTAATTTGAAAACCAAAAAGCACACTACAGAATCCATGCCCTTGCTGGGCTGCAGTCACTTCTGGCTATTCCTTCAAGAGGCTTCTCAGCTGCTCTGTCTGTCCTCAGAGTTGGTCTGTCAGTCATAGCCTGGTACCTCTCCAGCAGCTGCCCTGTGCAAATCAGTGCACCATTCACAAAAAGCAAATTGAAAAATAAGCATTGCATGGGCATAAACTTCATATCCACCAAACCAGGGCAGTCTAGAATTATGGACACTGAAACAAACACCCACAAAAAAACAAGACAAAACAAAGAAACCCACCAAACTTAGAACAGAAGTGGTTTTATGTGCTGCACATTACACAACTGCAGAACTAGACAGAATCATGAACTATTCTGAAAACTTTTAGGTAGGGGAAAAAAAAGAGGTTTCTCTTCATTTGTGATGAACGTCATTGCAGAAAGAATTTAAATAAGTCTTTAATCTTGCTACAGTGCTTTTCTTTATTTCTTTTCTTTTTTTTTTTTTTCCTTCCTCTTGGTAACATTTCCCATCTGAAGAGCGTAACTAGCAGGGCACAACAAAAGTATTTGCTTGTCTGGCCTTTTGAGATGAATTATATTAAAATCCAGTTCTTCCAATATCTGGGGGATGGTTAGCTTGTGTGCTGCTTCCCTTTAGGTAGTCCTTTGCTGTTCTGAATTCACGATTCACCATCACTGTATACACATGGAAAAGAACAAAACACACCAGTGTCATGCTGTTAGGTTAGTTGTCTCAGCAGGAAATAACATGCAAGAGTATCACTGGAGTCTACAAGCAGGTGTTACCAGAAAATAAATCTGGCAGTCATGCAACAGATGAACTGACCCTACCTGCAGTGTTGGATGCTGGTATATATTTGTAACCTACCTCACACGCAAGGCAGGTAACCTCTGCCTACTGAGGAGCCTGAGATGTCATATCTTGCCTTCTGTGCACAAATGTGCAGCCTTGATGCTCCCGAGTACAATTTTTGCTATAATAATAGCTTTGTTTCATTTTACTTCATAGTCTTTCACTTTTCTTGCTCAAAAAACCTGCTGAAAACATCTCTTTATCTGTATATAGTTCTCTTTCTGACATTATTTATTCAGCTAAGCATTTGATCAAGAAAAGCAGCAGATGTTGGTCTGATAAGGTTCAATTGCAGAAATAAACAAGAATTACTTTTTTTGGTTGTTTACCCTGAAATCCCATTACTTCAGATACCTTTTCTCATTGAAATAAAAATGTTTCAAAATTTCATGTGAAATGAAATTTGAAGACGCAGTTTTGAGTGAAGGGAGACACTCAACTTAGAAATATTTTACCACCACAGGGTTCTGTTCTTTAAACTTCTAAAAACTTTTATCTTAAAAAGTCACTTACTCTGAAAGGTAGTTTTGAAACAATTTTCATTCTGAAAACATCAAAATGTCATTACTGAAATGTTTAGTCTCATATGTTTTCAAAATTACATCAAAATTACATAAATTACATTCATAGTTCAAAACATTTGGGTTCAACCCCCCAGCATCTTTACGAAGCAAGGAAACAACACTCAGCCAACTCTGTTCAGTGAGACCTTGGGATGTTTTCCATACTGAAATGTCATCAATAAAATCTAAAAAAGATATTACAATAATTTGAGAAGAATTTTGCTCACGCCTAATAATCTTGCACATCGTATTCAAATAACGTCCTTTGTCTGAGCAGCTCTGAATGTCTTAGAGATGAATCTCCTATTTTCATTTGCATTTTTTGCCTTTCTACAATTTAAAGGCATAAATTTCTCTACTGTCTGATTCTAAGGTACCAGTCACAAGAAAATGTACTTAAATACTTTGCTCTAAATGAAGCAAACTTATCTGAACAGGGTTACTTTTTTGCTTCTAGGCTTAAGTCTCACTATAAGTGTTCTGAAGTGAAAATAACTCTGCTTTACAGGTAGTGAGCTAAAGGTAAGGTGTAGCCTAAAGATGTCTTTTGACAGCCAGGAGCAAAAACCCCTCCTTCTGATGGGGTTAATGCAAATCCAGTGCAAAAGCACTTTAGCCAGGATGGTATTTAAAATGTCAGGTCAGGCTGGCATGTCATGAGGATTTTTTTTTTCTGAAAATGATTGTTTAAATTTTGGAAATTAAACTTTATGTTAAGGGTTTTGTGCCTAAAAAGCCTTTTAGAGTATGACTGACTTTTGCTGGTGTTAGCATATGGCTCAAGCATGCTTTGTTCTATACTCCCTGCTATAGTCAATGGTATACTCAGCAAATCTGCTCTTACAGAACCACAATGCAGCTGCCTCTTCTTAACAATATTCCCCCTCTGAGCTATCATTTAGAGGCAGGAAGGGAAGACACAGATGGCTAGCAAATCCAGGATCTTTTCCAGCTGCTTAGGGTAAAATTAATGTGCTTGCTTGCATCTGGAACCTAGGATCTAAGTCTTTTTTTTTTTTACAAAACTAAACTAAGACAAAAACCCCACAACACAACAACGTTTTCTCTTGCAATAGGTGTAGGCAAAAACCTTTTAAATGCAAACGGCTGCAGTGGACAAGCCCCATCCAAAAGCTTCTCTGAAATCACAGCTCTGGAGTAACTGAATTGCAAATTCTCCAGCAGTGGTGATTTAACATCCCTTGTATTTCACTCCTGAGCAAGGAAACTCAGGAAAGAGGACTAGGATATTATGACAGTCTACAGTGGGAGGTGCAGTTCTGCTGGACAAGCATGTTCAGCTGAATTATCTGGTGCCATGGGAAGCAGAAGACTTAGATCCTCTTCCTGCCACCCCTACCTGCTCCTATCCTTGCCTGATTGCATCACTGCTTCCACTGCACCAGGGATTTTCTTGGCATACAGGACAGTTTAATTGTTTGTTATCATAACCTGGCATGAAGGAGCTGCTTTCCCCACTCCCCAAAATTCAGCTGCAACACAAGTGTGTGGGCAAGGGCAATGCACAGCCTCTTGTTTCCAGCTGGAACCAGAATTTTTAATTACAGAAAATGGATGTTTGAGAGGGGTTTAGGAGTTCTAGCCAAAATCCTGAGGAAACCAGGCAGAAAGATTTTAAGTTTACAAGCTGTTAGGATTGTGGTTTTGCATCCCTCTGGGATCTCTACTTGGACTATGAGCGAGTGCCAGCTCTGAGGCAGTGCTGCACAAGGGCACCGGGAAGGTCCTTCGGGTTTCTCTGGGGTCAGGCAAGTCTCTGTCTGGCAGGTCACAGCCCCAGCCAAAACATCTGGCAGTGGTTCTCAGGGACCTACAGGCACCAGGTGGCAGAGGGGAACTGGATGGTTGCACTGGTGAGGAGTTCCAAGGAAGCTACACTGAATGCTTGTTTTAACACCTTGGGAAACTGTGATTAAAGTCTGATCAACAAGTGAAACTCCCTCTGTGCCATCTGGTTGTCTGTCTTGCACCAGTTTACAACTGCAAGACTATTTAGTGGTGCAATTGACAGGCAGAGACTTGTTTAGAAATAAGAATATCAAGCCTTTTGTTTAAGTTGAAGTCAAAGCCCCTACGTATATAAAACCTTTAAAATGTGTATAGACCAAAGAATCATTCTATACATACAAAAAGATTATTTTTGAATGACATTGACCATATTTCTTCAAATATTATAATGAATTAAAGTACCTTGGGTTGGCAATTGATTCTTTTTCTTCTTCTCTTACAGTAGGCAAACATTCACAGTCGGCTGAAAAGGGGTAAGAAACAAGACTATAATTACTCTTGGCAGTTCTTCTACATTTATTTCAAAAATGCATCAAGTTTTATCATTCAGTCTCTCTAGAATACGGATCTGCAGATGCACTTCTGCACCCTTTTCTCTATATGGTCTCCGTAGCATAAAAGTTACATGTTCTATATCTTCCTTCCTTTCAGTAGATGTTGTCATAATTTCTTTATTATATATATTTCAGTTATTTATGTACACCTATACAAATGAACTACTTTTGAGAACCGTTTCTTACAAACTACTGTGAGGACGGTTGTTTGTTAATCTTCCACTGTTTATAGTTGCAACTATGCTTTGTAGTTCAGCTGGGAATTTGAGGCTGGGCTTTGGGAAACACTAACACACGCACAGATACACACAAGTATGTAAAATATTTGCTCCCTTCTTTTCACAAAATTTAAAAAATTATTTTACAACACTATTTTCCTGTGTAGTACACTTAATGTCTCTCTTTCACCACTGCCACTTAGCACATTTTCTACTAGAGCTTACAGACCATGAAGGTCAAAACCCTGTCATGTGGAGCACTGTGCTAATGCAAAGAAAAGCTCCAAACAGTTTCATGTCCTGGATAACAAAGCATCCCTAGTAGGTCAGGCAAATGAGCCATTTGGATACAAGGCAAGGGACCAGAGAAAAAACTATCGGTATTTCAGCACTTCCTAGCCAGTGAAAAGCTGTTCAAAATCAGGCCTCAGTTAATTCATGCCTTACCAAAGACATGCATTTTTTGAGGAGAGCCTTGAAGGAGAATGTAGGGCCATTAAAGATTTTGATCAGGAGATTTNAGGGAGGAGAAGGACATATTCATAGGTTCCCAACAGCAATTTTAAATAAATGGTGATCTGAACTATGAGCAAATGTGCATTTCTTCTACAATACCACAACGTGGAACACAAAACTGTAGAAATTCCAAAGACTGAAAGATGCTTCAGAGAAACTAGTACCTAGCATTAAAAATATGTATTTAAAAATATAAATACCATTCCCAGCTACATGTGTGTTTAATAGAAATGTCTACTGGAAACTGAAAACATTTAAGTGATTCCATGACATGTTAAAAATAAACTCCCACACAACCTAAAATACTCCTCCAAAAAATTTTACCCCTGACATTTGTGCAGTTATTTTAGTAGGAGGGAATCAAAAGCACAACTGAAAATGTTGTAGGAGAAGCAGTGGCGTGCATACAAAATGCTTTACATTGATTTTCTACACATGGGATATATGTCAGCTAATGAGAGAGGGAGGATGCAGTAGAGGGGTTACCGTGTACCATTTTTGTTCATGCTGTTCATCCATTTATCAAGCTCTTCCATTTCTATCTCCATAACAGAAGGTGTGTCTTCTTCAAAAATAGGACTTGAGAGAAGAGGGGGGAAAAAAACATTACACAAAATGCTTAATTCAAACAATTTACAATATAGTAATTTCATATGACTCTTTCATAATTCCAGACACATGTATTAACTCTGGAAAGCCATCCCAGCCTAGTAACCTGAGGAGATGTCCACCCACTGGGTGTGAACCAAATGGCTGCAAACAAACATGAGGGAGCAATGTTGAGATGCTGGTCCTGGGCAGAGGTAGGGCCAGCTGAGACATGTCATGCAGAGGGACTCATAAAGTGCAGCCTGGGGCATGCCAGAGTACAGGATCACTGCAGCTTCTTGAAAACTGTCCCTGCTGTAAATAGAAAACTGAAAAATAGGACAGTTTGTCTCAGCCCTACTGGAACATATGGCAAAAGTCCCATTGATCCAGTGATAAAAGCAGAATGCCTGAAGTTTCATCATAGCTGTGACTGACATTTGCAGTCACTTCAAAAGGAAAGGTCATGAGTAGAGTAACTGCATTTATTTAAATGCCTCCAGTTAGCTTCTCTTTGCTTATCAGTCATACAATAGAAAAAATATTTTTAGCAAAAAAAATCTTCTTTCCTTCCTAGAGGCAATTTATGAACTTTCAGCATTGACTAGCAAGATGGAGCTCAATAAAAGGTAACAATAAAAACTATCACTCTGAAAGAGCCACACAGCTTTTGGCTTGTTTTCCCAGCATCTAAGGCATTGCTCTCATTGCAGCCAGGCAAGCCTTTCTGTCTCATCTCTAAGTAAGAAGATAAACTTGAAAAACAGGGGAGGAAAACACAGAGCTTGTTCTGGAGAGTAAAAGCCTATGATGAGCCTGGGAACTGATCCTTTTTGCTCGTGGGGCAGGCACCGCGTATGTCTGATGGCTGATTGAGCAGGAGGTGCCTTGAGCGGGCACAGGAGGGGCTGCAGCCTGTGGGTGTCTGTGGGGCAGTGCTCGCCTCAATCACCCCTCTAGTCTTACACCTTCATACACCTTCAGCCAGGTACTGAAGTCACACTTTAGCCATCTGTAGAGATAGTTGGTGCAAAAGGTAATGATGTTTAGCATATGGTTAAGTTAAAACAGGTGGTGAAGGTGTCGAAAGTCATAATGTCCCATTAGAGTAAAATAAAATTAAAAAAAAAAAGAAAGCGATATTCGTAAGATTTACCTTTTCACATTTTCACTTCCCAGCTCATCTGGAAAAGAAGAATGTTGGTGTTCATAGTTCTGCACGTTATATACCCCTTTGTATATACAAGGTCCAGACTGCAAGCAAGCTTTGAATAAAGTCACATAAAATAGGTTGCATTTTCAAATGGCATAAAAACTAAACTGTAGATGAAAGAGAAAACATCTCATCCTGTTTGTAATTTTCAGAAGAATCCATTATTTTTAAATCTTGAACACACTAAAAGCAGCTCATTAGTAGCTCAGCCATGCTGGGAAAAAGCCAAGTGTTAGTGCTGAGGTGGGTGGGACCCAGATGCACACTTCCCTGAGCAAAACAGATGTCAGCAGGGAAATGGTATTCTGAGAAAGAACCACTTCTCCAAAAAAATTGTTTACGGGAAGCATTGGAACATTTTGCTACAGACTACACACAGGCAATCCAGCTCTGTCTGGAGACTCTGGGAACTGCTCATGGAGAGAAGTCGGGGCTAGACTTGCATGGCAGATTTAATTTCAGTTAAGCAAATGAAGCTGAACTAGCCAGATGTCAAAAGAGATCCAAAGCTACTTATGACCCAAGATAAAGTAAAGATGGGGGGGGAAAAATATTGTAACAGACGTAATTCAGATAAATAACTTCCCCTCTAGGAATCGAGTGAGTGAAAAGCCTGTCTTAAATGAATTTATTTTTAATTCATTGTTGCCAATGGGTGCTGATATCTCCCCGTTTTTCCAGCACTGCTGCATTCTCTGACTGCAGAGCCACACCAGAATTACAGAGCCATCTGCACCAGTCTTAAGTATGCTCAAAATCCCAGCTCCCAAGGCACCAGGCAAGAGATCCCAGTATTTTGTTCCTGAAAGGCACCACATTTCCTATCTTTCTGAAGAGTGTACCTGCATTTCAAATAATTCAGAAACAGGCAAGCAACTAGATGTCTCATTGTAAATTCAATTTGTTAGAGGGTGACTCAGTGATAAGGCAAATACAGCCTAAAAACACCCTGAAAAATTGACATAAAATCTGTGTTGGGTGTGTTGCACTGTCTGCAGGCTGAGGAACTTACAGCTTCATTCCAGCTCTGTAGAGACACTGACACAACCATTTCAGGACTTCACTTACCAACTGCATGGTTTTAATATGACATCTCAGTTTGTCTTCTGTGCCTTGACATTCTGAGTTACCAATATCTTTGCTAAGAGATTAAGACACCTTTCTGAACCACTGCTCACCCTACTACAGCACCCAGGCACTCTGACCATGGCATTCCTAGCTCATTTACTGTCATATCTTCATAGCAGCCACTTCCCGATGGGATTGGGATCCCTTAAAAGTGTTCCTTAAAATTGTTTCTCTTCTTCTTACTTTACTGAAGCACCAAGCAGCTTTCCCTTGTGGGCAGTATAGACAATAGAAGCATTAATTTCACCTTTCATGAATCATATTATTAAGCATAAGCGTTTGCAGCCACAGTTACATTACTAAGCATTCTCAGCATTGCCAGGAGCTGGAAATCAATGCCACAGCTCCCATGGGTGTGCAGCATGAGCAGGAGATGCCAAGAAAGAGAACTAGCTCCTCCCCAAGGAGAGGTGTGTCCTCAGATACTGCTGCCAGGGAGGATCCTTCTATTTGTCAAAAGTGAAACTACAATCAGAGAAGGACATCCTATATATGGCATCGCAGCCCTCCAAATAATGTTTTGTTAATGTTAAGTATGTCCTAAAAATATAGCTTTGATGTGCAAGAAGACAAATTTACCTTGCTTAGACTTCTTTCTTTTATGGTGTATTACAAAAAATGTGATCAACAAAATCAGCAAGATCAGCAGCACAACAGGGACAACATATATCAAGATAGACTGTTCTGCCGCTTCTAAGCTGTCCTTGTCGTTCACAGCATTCAGTTCACTACTTGGAGTACTCTCTGTTTCAAAGCTGCTTTCAGTAGTGCTTGTAGTGACAAGTACTGGCTCGCTCACAGTTGAAGAACCCGTAGTAGGAGGAGGTGTTGCTGCAAAAGTGGATAATATTGGCGATCCATCTCCTGATCCATCGTTTCCAGGACCTGTCAAATATATGAGGACAACTTAACATTTTATGGGTTTCATTCGTATTATCAGTGAGTCACAGTGTACAGCTTTAGTATTTGCTTTCCACTAGCTGTCTTAAAAAAAAAAATCAGCAGATGCCCCATACACACAGATTTGAAGTCTTGGGCATCAGATGTAAAATTAGATTGCAAATTTGTCACAAAATCTTACCAGTTGTGACCATATTTTTCAGCTGGCTTTTACTGGGGCATGTCAGCATGCATGCTCTGTCTGCACACAGCTGCCTTGTACAGACTTCTTTTCCTGCAGGTTGGCATGGGGCCTTGCTTGCATGTAAAATTACTTTGCTTCTCAGTAAACCACACCAGCCTGCTTTGCTCCTCAGTCTTGGCACATACATCCCTCCCCTTACCCAAAGAATTAGGTACTCCCTTCAGGGAGACCATTATACCTGGTTCACCAATTCCTTTGGTTCACACATTGCCATTTCACTGCCTTTCTCAAATATGTTAAATTTGTCTGACTGTGAAAAACAGAATTGGTGAAAGGAAGTCTGATGGATGCAGAAGCTGCTGACTTCCACTTGGACTAGAATGAGGTGGTAGTAACACAGTTACTGTATACAGGTACAATTAACTATTCCTCTGTCTGATCCTACAGGCTGGATGAAGGACCATGTGGTAAAGTATCAGTGCTGGCTATTCCTCATAAATGCTAAGACTGGGAGGTTTGAACTCGATTTTGGTTTTGGTTTCATTTGTCATGTATTTTGCAAGAAAATGGCTGAAATTGGATATATTGGTAATAGTGAAACAAGTGCTTTTTGTGAGGCTGATTGAGAATCTGTATTGACTGTCACAGAGTTTGAAGCTTAAAACAAGCACAGCAAATTCTGGGCTGATGCTGTATTCTATACTGATGCCAAAAATCCTGTTGTAGCCAAAGATGCAGGAAGCAGTCCTTAGATAAATTACAACAGCATGCTTCCAAATGCAAAGCCTTCAATAATTTCATTAGCATGAAATTAAATTATGGGGGGTTTGTGTTATCTGCCCTTTCAGATACAATGCCAGCACAGTGCACTCATTTTATGCAATAAAGCAGGATGGGATTTCATGACTTTCGCAATTACATGTTTCTCCTTGTTTGTGTAAAGTGCTGGGCAGCCATAGTTTCCACTAGAGTTAGCAAGAGCTTAAGGTTTTCAGCACCTCAGTGCTGGCATTTCCAATCTCATAGGACTGGAACCAAAAGTACTTAGCATTTTAAATGCTTTTGTAAACACATTAATCTTCATAATGGCCCTGAGAGATGAGCAGTTATCATCTCCATTTTACAAATGAGAAATCAGAAGGACAGGGATGCTGTCCTTCCTAGGGACGCCAAGTGAGAGAGGAAAGCTGGGATTAGAGCGCTATCTCTTGCTTAATCTACTTTGCAGCATCTCCTCTCCCATTAGATTTGTCTGAGTATTTAACAAGACTATTCCTGGAAACAAAATTTCATATGAATAAAATTGTTCAAGTGTGACAGCAGTGTTTTATCTAGATTTTTATGTTGTGCATATCACAGAGTCACCTGACTGTTTCAACCTTTCCTAAAAACTAGGAAAGAATTTGAATACTTAATAAATAATACCTAATACTTGTATATAGTATTTAATACTGCAAAGGCACCTCCTGCACCACAATAGGACAACGAAAATGCCAGCTCTACAGTGTCAATGCACTTCATATCGATAGTCCCTCTGTTGCTTTCTTCAGAATTTAGTACTTCACTCAAGAGCAAAACACTATTTCTGCCTCCCTTGCATATACTGACCCCTTATGTGTGTGCTCCTCTACCCGTTCCTGGGATCTGCTGGTTGTCAATCCTATCACAAAAGATGGGAGGGAGAGCTTCTCTCACTTATTAGTTTGGCCATTTGACTTTTCTCTCCCAAGGCAGTTTATAGTTCCCAGTGCCTGCAGCCACTTCCTCAGAATTGCTGTTGTGCAGAGCAGCAAGGTAGCACTAGAGATGTCCACACCACAGCTTGCAGTGTGATGGACTGTGCCACTGGCAGGGCTAATGGCCCATCACAGCCTCACTGAACCTCTTCATTGACCTTCCTTCATTCTCCTCCTCTAGCCATCGTCCTTGAAACCCATTGCCTGCCACATTTGATATATTGAGAGGGACAAGCTGGTTGCTTAAAATAGTACGAATGGGAAAGGGTGTGGAGAAAATAACTTATTTCTCATTTACTCTTAGAGTTAAAATGGATTTTTCAAATGTCTGAAGCATGGTGTGGCTTTAAAGCAAAGCAAACAGTCACACTTCATTAACTGCAGTGCTAAACCTTCAGCTGCAGAGTATGCTGTGCTTGATTTCTGAGAGATTTTTCCAGTATCTCTGGTACTTTGCCTATTTTCGAACTAAGAAGCAGACTTCAAGTCATTTATCTCTGTGTGAAACAGAATTACCTTTTTTAGTCTCTAGGCAAGGAAAATGGCAAATCACAGGGAGTGACCTTGCTGCCATCTACTTTTGTTCAATTTGCATAATTTCGGGGACAAAACAACATCTCTTTAGGAATACCATTTTCTCTTTCAGAGATCTTTTCCCTGGGTGAATTAAATACATTTTTCAGCAGAAGACCAGCCAATTGCGCAACGTTCTTGCAAGGTTATTGCTCTTATTTCCTGTCTTTTACCTGCTGCCTCAACATATGTCCCTCCCCCATCACCTCTGAGGACCAGATTTTGGACCTGAGGGTTGCCCTACCTATCACACAGCAGTTGCTTTCTTTCTCACCCACATTTTTTACACAGTAGGAAAGCACAGCCCGCACCTGGGTTGGCCTGGTGACTTGCACCAGGGAAAGATTCACTCCAGCCCAGGAGGGAGAGACGGGCTCAGGCCTCCCAGTGCAGCTGTAGCACTTGCTGCAGGCAGCTGCCTAGGCCACATGAGACCCACGTGGTTTGCACAGTGTTTCAAGTTAAAGTGCTCAAAATAGCCAGTGGGCTGTGTTGCAGCTGGCTCTGGTGGCTTTTTTGTAGGGTGAATGAAAGCTGTGCATTGCAAGATTTGGAGCAAGGCAGAAGAGCATCTGCAAGTTGGAAATTTTGTCCGATGCTATTCAAACATTTTCTCCATGCCAGATTTGCAGTGGTAATTCATATCATGAACACTTTTTTCAGCTGTGCTGGGGTTTCATCTTGCAGAGATCTACTACCTGCCCACAAATGGGAATCTAACTGTAACATAACACAACATAACATAACAACATAACATAACAGGATGGAAAACCAAAGCCAAAGAAGTGCAATAAGGAGCAAGTCACATCTGACCATGTACATATCTCCTTGACTTTGTAAAGCCTGTGCCCTTTGTCTTGCTGAGCTCAGCCTCATGCTGTTGTTGGCCACAGTCCAATATCCACACTCATCCCTCTGCACATCTTGTCCAAGGAACACGTGCTCATACAACAACCTCATTGCCTTTACTTCGTCTGGACCACCTGGGGCACAAATGCTGTGACTTTTTCCTATGTTAAGGAAAGTGGATGGAAACACACCACAGCTTCAGCCCAGACTATATTGTCACTTTCCATGCTCTCAAGAACAGAAGGGAGAAGGGCTGGCACACAGCTGATGTGTCCCACCCTGATGGGGAGGTGGGCACAGCTGGGACTGAATGCTAAGAAGCTGGAGCTGGAAGTTAAGAAGTCCTGAGGTTTCCATCATTGAGGTAATTAAAGGATCTAGCCCTCTGGGGACCAAAATGCCTGAGCAAGCACTAGCAGCATCTCAAAAAATGTGCAATTAACACTTATTACAAATTTTAAAAGGTTATGTGCCTGTATGCCGATACCATGGTATAAGGTGTTATTCAATATTTTCTACTTTAAAAATATGCTTGGATCACTGATGGTCTTTGCTTGAGTTTTGGATGTGCTCCAAAACCTGATTTTCATGGGAGACAGAGAGAATTGAATATATCAAGTGGCTTTACAGATTGGAGTACAAAAACTACATCTCAATGAAACAAACAACATTTTTCTTGTTGTAGCATTTCTTTCTCTGAGGTTTGTGCTGCAGCACTCAGAGGTGGTGATATGAACTTCTTAATGAAATAAGCAGGCAAACAGGTTTCTGAATTCAGTTGGATGCAGGGCAAAGGAAAATAGCAAAGGAAAATAGCTGTCAGCAAGCACACTCGGTTCTGTTGTATAACCGTCAGTCTCCCTGCTGCCTTACCATCAGACTCAAGGGGTCTCTGAAGGGAATTTTTCAAATAACACTATAGTACCTAATTACAGAAGGGATGGGGTAGGAAAAAAGCAAGATCTGTGTCAGTGGGATAGCCAAGCTTACTAGCTTGAAAGGAAAATTTTTGTTTCCCCAAACTTTGCCATAAGGTATAAAAATGCAGTGAAAGGAAGGCCCATGAGAAGGTGGCAGAACAAGAAAAGGCTATAAAGCTGGCATGAAGTTATCACATCCTATATTACTCTGCTCTGTACACACATTCCTTCTAGTGGTTTAGTCATACCACTCCACATGGTCCGTATGATCCTCTGTTGTATTGCTTGGCTCATCCCTGCATTGTTCCTCTCCCCATATTTCAGGTTGCTGTAAGAAGGGCTGTTCCTTGCCATGGCTGGGGCTTGCCTAGATGCCTGTTGAGGCAGGTCTTGCCTGTCAGTCTGGCTGGAAGAGGAATCCTTAAAAGCCTGCAGGCTAGCTGTTGGCTGCATACGCTCTTCTGATGAGGGAGCACGGCATTTCAGGATGGCTAATCTGTAGACAAGATCCTATTAAAACGAGGTGCTTAGAAAGCGTTATCTAGGTATAACCTGAAAGAGGAAACAACTGTTTAAGCTTATGTATAGATGATGGAAACTGCTTTTCCTCACTGTATTTCCATCCATCTGAAGTGCTGCGTTAACTGCTGGTGTTGCAAATTCAGTCACACGACTTAGATTCACACTGTGAATCTGTAGTCTTGTTTTTCACCCCCAGTAGTAAAGGTTTTCCAGGCCAATTTATGCATTTAGTTGCTTCTACTTAATCTCATGGCCTTCTAGCTCTGCATCTGTGATACCCATGCGACCTTAATGTGATGTAAATTTTCAGTGCTCCTTGCTCTCACAGGACCCTGAAATTAAAGATTCAAAGCTCTGGAGGCTTTCCAGCTGTCATAAAATCTCTTGAGAGAAAAGAGACTGGTGTCGTTGACTGAAATTTAGTAGACAATTTTGCTGATGTAAATGAGAGATTTTCTGAAATGTCCCTGAAGCACTTGAATAAAACACAGTGAATGTTTGTGTATGTGGATAAAAGATAGAAATTGGAGGAAATAAGTAGGAAGAATTTATATGTTCAGTAGAAAACATTTTTCATCTGCTTTTTAGAGGACTGCATTTTGGAAAGAGAGTATGTAGCAAATGCTCATTTCTTACATTGTTTCTTTGCTAGAAAATAAAAACAGGCAACTGTAATGGGTTCAAACCAATTCTCCAGTTCATTACTCTAGAGGGAATAGGTCAAAACTATCACTCCCATAGAGACCTTGGCTTTTAGGGATATAATCTAAAAGGCACTTCTCTGCCAAGGATAGAGTTGCTGCTGTACTCATGGTACAAGCTGCTGAACCTTTGATAGCAATGTTTCTTTGAATGAGAGCTCAAAACAATAGCCTGAGATACGGACAAAATAAAGCACTACCTGCAACTATTTCAGCTCTTCAATTTAGCTATCTTAGCAGGTTTTCCTGTTCATCTCCCTAACATATTTTCTTGCTCCCCATGTCACACCACTTACACTGCAATTTCCCACATGTTTCACTGAACACAATGGGAGACGGCACACCCTGGGAAATGACTGTAGGATCAGAGCCTGTTCCTATAAATACAGTAAGGGTCTTAATGCTAGAGTCTTGATGCTTGTTGCTAGGGTCAGCACACACAACCAGGTAAGTCTTCAGGGCTTTTGCAAGGCTGAGCAACAAGTACCATTGCCTATGGCAGAGAGTGCCACTGTCACTTGTAGGGCTTTCTGACTACATTAAAAGAAGGGCAAAGGAACTGGTGCAAATCCTGATGTTCCCCCAGTAGAGAGCCTGGCGAATGCCAGCACTCAGAGCTGATACCTCAGGAATGCTCTTAGAGGTACTGGATTAGAATAATTGTAGTATAGCTGGGAGAAAACCATTCATAAAGCATAATCCAAATGGTAAGGCTAGGGTTTTACAAGGCACTGGCATGGTATGGGAACAGGATTTACAAAGGCTTTAATCTGTCTATACTCCAAGATTTAATCATGCTCTGTTTGCCTATTTTGTAAATGATATTTAGACAGCAGACCACTTTAAAGGTGAGGACTGTATCTGGTTAAAAGTGAAAAAGATCCTTCAAAAGTCCTGTGCTGTTGATCTGTGAGCAAGGAGGTGTGAGAGCAAATGATCTGCCTGGGCAGCTGCCCTCAGTAGAGGGGCTCTTGACACACCAGTGCCTCTGGAGTACATAAGCCCTACAAAAATGTTTCCCTCACCAGTTCAATTTCCCCCACAAGGTCCAAGTCCACAACTTCCCTCTCCTACACTTGCAGTCAGAGTATGCTCCCAGGTACATTTTAGGGCTGGTTGCATAAGCAAAAGACACCTTTGTATGGGGAATAAAGGTGGGTCCCCTCCTTCCCTTCCCCAGCTGCCGCAGGCTGGCTCTGGAAAGTCAGGGCTGACTAGGCTTGGGGAGGGTTCTGGCAGGACTGACTCACTCCTGAAGGGGAACCATCTCGAAATCAATCACAATTTAAAGGTGGACCTAAAGGTACGAAACCTCTGAAGTCAATGGGGAGTAGGTTGGGGCACCTGACATCTGCTCAGTGCTTTGTGAAGCCTTTCATGCCCATTGCAAAGAAGGGCAGGGGGGTACCCAGTCACGGGCTGAGGGGACCGGGAGGTGGTGATGCAATAGTAGTGATCAGTAGGCCCTGCACACAAGCTAAGGAAGCAGGAGCCTGATCACACTTTGTTGCCTATGCTGTGCTCCTCCGTTTCCCTGGCACTTATGTTTTGCTCTGCCCATGGCAGGATTTTTGTTCCTCTGACTGCTTTGATTCTCAGCTATGTTCAATGCTTGCAGCATATTTTCTTAACTCCGTCTGTAAGGCAGCAGAGTTGTAGTAACACAACAAAGACCAGATGATTTTATACCTCTCTTAGCTCACTCTTACAGCTAAGGATGACTCCTAAACTCAGAAGCTCCCTGGGAACCTGCAGCCCAGCTTTACACTCTGCCTATAGTACTGGTTTTCTGGGAAGAAGTATCCACACCAAATATCTATTTCAGCAACGCATTTTAAAACCTTAAGAGAGGACCAGTGATGGCTGAGAGTGACCATCTCTCCCTGCTTTCCACAGAGCTCTCGCTCACTACAGCAGCGTAAGGGCAGCAAACACATACTGAGGCACTTTGGCAGAGATTTGCCACTTAAAGGCTTGTAAGCACCACCTGGCAAGGTTTCACTAAAAGAGCTGCCTGTCATGTGTAGTCACTGGCTGCCAAAACGCCAGTAGAACCAGCGACAGCCCCTGCAAGACACCCCAGCGCCTCAGCATTTTGTCACAAGTGGCTTTTTCACTCGTGGTTCTTCTCTTCAGAAGGTCGGGATCTAAATCCACGGTGCTGGTCACTTTGTTCTGCAGCTAAGAATTCAAAATATTTGTTTCTGGAACCGGCTGTTCTTTTGTTAAACCAGTTTCAGTACACCGGGACTGAGGAAATCGGCAGTCAGCTTTTGAATGGAAGCAGTGCTCTGTCTTTACTTTACTACTAAATGCTGATAGTATTGGGTGTGGTGTCTAAAAAGTTCAACAAATAACTAAAATTAGAAGCAAAATGCCTGGTGAGTCAACATAAACACTCCAATTCCCTACACAACAGCAATTTAAGAAATATAGAAATTGTAGGATTAGATTGCTACTGTTTAGGGTTAGATCTAAGGGAAAAAAAAGTCAAACTTTTGAAGAAGACAGGCAGCTTTAAACAGGGAGGGTAAACATAGCAAAAAGCAGCAGAGAGCAAGTCCCCACAGATCTTCTCCCAGTGCTTAGTCTGGAGGGTGTTGCCCTCCAACTCGGTCCCATTGCTGCAGGCACGAATCGCGGTCCCACCTCGGCAGGCAAAAGGCACGTTCTTACTCACCGTTCTCGACAGCGACATTCTCTCCGGCCAGCGACAGAGCAGAGAGCAGGGTGATGAGGCAGGGGTTTCGCATGCTGCCCTGGCAGTGCTCCCACCCGAGGGGCGCTCTGACAGGCTCACTGCTGCACCCAAACATCTACATTTCCTACTTCCTGCCGGGGTGCATCTGAGCTGCATTTCTTCAGGAGATGGACTCTCTTTGATGGGTTTTAGGAAGTGATGTAATTCCGTCTGGGCCTGTCAAGCAAGCAGTGATTGCAAAAGAAAGAAGAAGAAGGAAAAAAAACCCAGAAGCTGCTCTTCAAGCACGAACTTGGCTGAAGCACCTTTATTCTGTAGGTGAGAGAGCTTCCACTCTCCTCCACTCCTTTCATTCCTGACTACTACCTTTTATCTTCATCTACACACAGTACCATGGGGCAGGCATCATTCAAATAAAAACCAGACACAAAATTTCATTTTTGTGTGTTAGCAGGAATATTTTATGTCACTTTTCAGTGTGGTTCAGCAATCAAATTTCAAAAGTGCCTCCCCTGCCTTGGTTTTCAAGCACAGTGGGACACTGCATGCATTCATGACCCCAAAAGACAACCCTCGAGTGGGCTCTCTCCAGCAAATGGGATGAATTTCCTGCTCTCTTAGCAGGACTGGTTTGTGCCAAGAAACAAGAAAAAGCAGAAAAACACATCCTTTTTTTTTAAGGAGCAGGTGGCTTGGCTGGAAAGTGCTTAGACATTGGTGTGATGATGGCTATAGATGACAGGGGACAGAAGGTCTCAGGCCCCACCAGAGTGCATTCCCTGGCATGGGGATCCATGGTGCCACAGTCAACGGAAGTGGTGAGGGGCAGGTAACCCTGCCTCCCTTCCTTACTCCTCTTGATTTTCACTCCTCCCCCGACAGTCTCTGTCTGAGTGTGCAGGACATAGGGCATGGCTGTTGCCCTCCAGCACTGCCCTGTCTCTGTCCCCACCACCCTACCACTGTCCACACTCTCAGGAACACATAAGGGCTGACCAGGGCCTTCTACGTATTGCCTAACACTGGGTATGGGCAATGGATGAGCTCAACATTAAACCCAATGTTTTCAATCTTATTCCTATATACAGTGGGCTTATCCAGGGCCCAGGAATTGGACCTGGATCTAAACCATACCTGTCCTCAAGCTGAGAGGGTGGTTGGACAATAGACTTGGTTTACTCCAATGTACAAATAACTTCTAGGTCTAAAACGCATACTTCTGAGAGCCATTTTAAATGTTTGCATAAAATTTCCCCAGTAATAAATTAAGGAAGATGTCATGAATGGTGCCTGTGTAGGACCTCCATGGTACTTCCCCCAGACATCAGTCTGTGTCAAAATCTGATTTGTGGTGAATTTGATGAAGCTGGCATTGGTGAATCTTTCTGTTCAGATATGTGGGAAGTGACCAATTGCTGCTCTGTTTCCCCAGCTAACAATATTTCTTAAAACACTGACGCTTTTCTAGGTCATCAGTTATAGGTTTTTTAGCTTGAATAGCTGAGAAATTGGTCAGTGATTCATTTAATGACCAGGTTGTCGATAGATTTAAAACACTTGACTGATTTAGTTAACTAACTAGTTGCTTAGTAAGTTAGAAATGTATGTTTATGCACTTCATAAAACAGTGCAGGGAAAAAGCAAAGTTACAACTACAAGAAGATAAATTGCAGCTACAAGAAGATAAAGAGGAGCTCCAAGTTTTGAAACTGCTGATTGACCAATTTAATATTTCTAGAAGATATTGTTTGATATGATGTCAGTCATACATAATAACATTTACCAGACAGAGGTGTCAGAGGTGAAACTTGACAAGAGTTCTAAGATTTTTCTGTTAAAAAATGACAGAAACTCCAAGTGTTAGTAACAATGCTTAATTGATACAGAAAGTTTGAATTATGAAAACCCAAAAATTGAGGCTACCCAGTCATCTCCTATGTGCTCAGAGGTCCCATGGATTTGTCTGCACCAGTGATAGGAAAACTAATAATGGGCCAGCGGCGACCATGGGCAAAGCCTGTCTGTGCTTTCATGAACATAGACTTGGGTCCCAAGGTTGTTACTACTGCCCATCCTCTGTTTTTCTTGAACTTTAGTCAACAGTAGGCAAATTCATAATTTTAGAGTATTTTTGTTGCTTAAGTGTATAAAGGATGTGCTATATTCCTTTCCATTTCTTCCTCATCTCCTTCCTGAGTTTGCTACTCTTGGTCTTTCTAATACCACATGGACTGCAAACATGCTCCTGTGGTTTAGCCTGCCTTCCATATTTGGCATTTTTACCCCATTCTATAGACTTAGCCCAGCTCACTCATCCCTTACTAAAACATAAAACCTAGATGGAGAAACTGGAAGGGAAAAGAGAAAAGGACTTGTGTTTGTTACATTTTATCTCATATTTCTAGTATTAAAGGCTATATTCTTTCCCCTTTTCCCTTCCAGTCTTTCAGCATAGGTTGTAGCATATTCCACTCAGATTCCCATCGACTATTTTTGATACACATTTGGCTAACAGCTTGTCAGTGCTCCTTGAGAGCAAGATAGCCACCCAGTGGTGTCTACACAATTACCATTTCTGGGGCAAATAAAAGTACAGGAAATGCGACTCTTGGCCACGTTACATTTTCATTAAGATTTTAGAGTGATACAAAGTCAGTTTTGCACACATTCGACTTTTTTTTTTTTTCTTTTTAATTAGAGAAAGAGAGTTGAAGTATTTTGGATGGTGACAAATCAGACTGTCAAGCAAGGACAGTTACCTTGGTCCATCCCCAGCAACACTGAGATCATGCTCCCCTGAAGCATTCCCAGCCAGATCACTTTTCCCTGTCTGGGAAGCAAGGTTAGCAATCTTTGCCTTGATTGTTCTCTTCAGCTTCATGCGTCTCTCTTCACAGCAGAAATACAATAACCAAAAGCTGTAGTCACAACCTTGTTGCAAATCTAAGGAACTATTTGGAAACCCATGTTGCTTCAGCCACAGAGAATTTTGTAAGAGGGGTTGATTGCATCTGATCATTTCACAGGCCTTAGTGCATTATTAGCATTGCTACTTAGTGCATTTACTTAGCAAAAAGGAATGTCTTCTCACAGGTGAAACATCTAAGTTTCCCAGATGCTTTCAGTGTGTGTTACCCAGCTGGAAATGTTCTGTGCATGTTTGATGTTTCATCAATTTTTATACTGTAAATGGTATTTCTGATCACCTAGCTAGGCTGTTTGCTAGTGTTCTTCCCTAATCAGAGAAGGATATGCATCGCTGAGATTACAGGATGTCACCAGCAGGACATTTTCAGAAAAACATGAATGTATTGTAATGCTGCAGCCATTTGAATCACGCTCTTCTTGTTCCTTTTTCTTATGAAAACAACAACAGCTAAACTTTTGCAACTCATGTGGCAAGTTTAGGGTTAGTAATAGGGCTTATATTACAAAGCCCTGCTAGTGCAGCTTGTCTCCTGCAGACATCAGCCGCTGATCCGCCTGCTCTGAAGTGCAAGCAGGGGCTAAGGCCAACCAGGTTCTGCTAGTCCTTTAATGACTTATTTCTACCTCTGGCATATGCTGGGAAAGAACAGATAAAATTTTCCCACAAGTCTCTGTGAAAGAATGGGAAATAGCACTGTATTGGAATTCACTGCAATAAATAAATAAACAGTCATCAAAGGAAAGGAGTATGTGCAAAGCCTGTGGGAACCCTCAAAGCCAGAACACCGGCTGCAATGGTGCTTCTGTGGGATGCTGAGCTAAGTAAGATTTTCAGAATCAAGGCTAAAATCCACAGCATCCTTGTGTAGAAATCTCATGTGGATCTGGAACTGCATCCATGGTTGCGCTTTTTCAGAGCAAGTATTGCTTAGTTGAGTTGCAGAAGATAAAGTTCTCTTTCCAGCCCACTCACTCAATTATAGATTATATGAAAAGACAAGTGACATTTTATTTCAGATCCAGAGGTGCTTGAGAAAAAGGTTTAGATGTTTCTGAAACCAATGCCACTAGTATAAAGTAGAACAATGCTTAGAATAATGAGAAACTGTCCCAAACTGGGTATCATAAAAATAACTAAAATTAGAGTGGAAATAAAAGCATAAAAACATGTACCTTCTGGCTTTAAGAATCTTTTTTCTTAACTGGACTTGTAATTACCTTTTATTGTCTTCTTCTTTATTTTCTCCCTTACATACAATACAGGCTGTTAAATCATGGCTCTAATATTTTGTATACTTCAATAGGAACAGAAATGAAATACAAAACTATACTTGAAAATATCCAGATGTTTGTATCTAAGTTTCCTTTAACAAAATGAAAAATGCATTCAAAGAGAGACTTCTAACAGAAAATCTCCCCTGAAATTAAAAAGCCCACAGAATTCAGGGAAGGTGCTCGCTGACTTACATTACATTGAAGTGTAGTTGGACACTTAATTTCTACTCATTTTTTGGAAAGCAGTACATGAATTATAAATTTTCCACATGGCAAAAGCTTCATAAGCTATTTGTGACATGTAAAATCTTAAAATAGATGATGCCTCCATTCTACTGTAGTACTGACTGTGTTTTGAAATATTCCTCCTCTTGGGAGCTCAGCTTTCCTTCAGGCAAAATCCACAGCTGAAATGGCACTTCTGAAAGGACAATGTCCAGTCAGCAAAGTCATCTTGTCATTTGACCACTAGAAAAATACAGTGTTACTAGTTGATGTAGGTAGTCCCCTGCACTGCCTCCCTCTATCTTAGTGTGGGGTTTGCCTATAAAATCTTCCAAGACTCCTAGCTTTGAAATTTAAGTGAGACTTCATGAGGTCTTCCTTTGTCTCAATGCAGGCTGGATAAAGGTGGTAACACCCAAAAATATAATTTGGGGTTTTCATTTTTCAGAAAGCCTGTGTTTATCTTAGTGCTACCAGCTTCATGTTCCCTTCAGTGGCAAAATAATAAAGGCTCTGTCCTAACTTTGCAACTTCAGAGTGCTCCTGAGCTCCAACAGTGCCTGTGCCCTCTTCTGCTCCCAAAACTGTCTGTTTTAACATGAAAACATGGATGGTTGGGCAAGGAGGCTGTACCCCACTTATTTTGAAAACTATTCCATGAATATCTCAGAAAAGCAGCCAAGGTCTCAGCAATGCAATTCTGAGAATAGCTTTCAGGCATCTTTATTCATTCTAACAATGTCACTATTGTGGCAGAAATTTACAATTTATTAATCTTTTATATTTAGATCTTTCAAAGCCAGTAATGGAATGAAACTGAAATAAAAAGCATCAATTTTTAAAAAGGCTTGGGCACCTTACTGACCTTTTATTTATGAATAAACCAGATGTTCACTTCTTTGAGGAAAAGCACAGGGAATTATTAGCTGAAGGTTTGTCTGATGCATTGAAAACAATTATATCCATGCCATATTACAATGCTTACGATTTAAGCTGGAATTAGAGACTGAAATGATATAAATTTTCTGCAGGATTGCAACGTATCACAAACTTGTATTAAGTGTCTATTTGATAAACATAGTCCAAGATAAACTAATTAGAGGAACAAGTGGGTCAAGCACTGCAGCTCTGTTGACAGAAGAGTGTCCCCTTCCACTCCCCATTAGGGAAGATGTTTGACCAGAATTGAAGCCCAAAAGTAGAGCTGTGTAGTAAGCTAGGAAGAATGAATTATTTGAGGTGCCTTGCAGCAGAACACAAATGTGTTCAAATGCCTGTTCAGAACAGGAGCTGTCGGCAGTCTCCAGTGTTAGGAATAAAGCTGTTTTGTACAGAAATGGCTGTGCAGGCAGGAGGCGAGCAGACCTCACAGTACAGTCAGATACATGGCATATAATACAATTATGTTAAAAGGAGTATATGTGCAGTTTGGAAAAACACTTCCAAGAGTGGAAATTCTCTGTGGCTGCTCCAGGGAACCAGAGAAGAAACATCGCCTGGGTGTCCAGCTCAAGGATCAGAGCCTTGTCTGG
>VYZS01066150.1:0-10881 GCA_013400695.1 Neodrepanis coruscans | reverse complement strand
GGGCTAGCAGCCCAGTTACATAACCTTATAGCAGTACACAGACTGATACCCCTGAACTCCTACAGCTCCTCTCCTAAATATCTGTTCCTGCCACAGTTTCACCCCTGTGCCAAAGTTTTGGATGCACCAAGTGTGGTCTGAAGTGAGAAGATCATGGGTCTGACAGGTTGCTACATTGCCTGTATCCTCCTCTCTGAAGCTTCCTGATCTTCTGTCAGAAGGTAGTTTTTATACTTAGGTGTACCCCAAGTACGAGGCAAGCAATACTAACATTTTGTGAGAAGTGGCATTTGTGCAGTGACAGGCAGATGCATCAAGTGTAAAAGAGGTCAATGCTAACCAATGGCTGCTAGTGAACCCCCTGATGGAAAGAATTGTAGATATGATCCTATAGGGAATACAAGCTTACTGGAAGTGAATGTATAATTCTTTTCATAATCAATTTTGATTCTGAGTACTTAATTCTGAAGCTTTATGTTTTCTGTTATGCCTGCAAAGGTCAATCCACACCTAGCCTGAGTCCACAACCCTCTTGAATGTCAATAAAGGAAGATCTCTGTATGGTTTAAATCCTTATAATTGTATCTCCACACAGAGACAAACGTGGAGTTCATTTGAGGTTCACGACTCATTCTTTCCCCATTAGAGCTGGAAATGCTTTTAGAGAATGCAAGTATCTGGTACTCAGGAAAAAAAAAAAGGCAAAAAATAAGCCTGCCAAATATAGGAGCTATATTTAAAGCCTGTAAATCAAGTGGGTGGATGGCACAGAACTATCCCAGGATTCTGAACTGGGGGACTGATTGGATCAGGCAGGCGGCCAACAGGGAATTTTTAATCTCTGGGGAGCTGGAATGGCAGACAGGAAGAAGAATGCAGGATGAATGATTAAAAGCAAACCAGTACCTGCATTACTGCTTTTGGAAGATGTAATCTTACAAATATGTGCCTTGCCTGAGGAGCCAGCATCTAGTAAGACATTGGCTCAGCCCACTTGGGAGGCAGAGCAGCAGCTAAATCTCTTGCTGGCTGGAGCGTAAGGGCTGTTTTCCACACATTGTAAAATTTCTTCCTAATTCTTGCAGACCAATATGCTGTTGAACACCTTCCCGCAAAGAACACTGTTCAAAATGATCACCTTTGCGAAGCTGCATTAGTGCAAGCCACTTGGTTCTCCCCACTGATGAGGCAAGACGATGAAGAAATCAAAAGGAAATTTTAAATTCATAAAGCTCCCTAATCCCCATTCTAAGTAATCCTGTAGGAAGCTTACATTAATGTAAATTTCATATAACTCATTGTCCAGGATGCTATCTGTCATCCCAGTATTAGTCCTCAACAGATCATCACTGAGAATGCAGGCATTTCACAAGGAATTCAGGTTTGGAGTTGCACAATTGCATTATGGTTGGGTAAAATAATGGCGTAACTATTGTTAGGGAATGATTGAGTTATTTTTAAAGCTATTTAACCATGAATATCTAAGATGAAATTGCAAGATGATTGCTAACCATTCAAGCATTAAGTTTGCCAAATTCTCTTCTGTTAGCTGCAGTGGGGAAGTTGCTGGCAACAAATTAGATTTTGACACATCTTTTAAGGTATTGTATGATTTAGAGCACTAACTCTACAGGGGGTGAATGAAGGCAAGGTGAGAATGAGACACAAAAAACTACTAGTTTTATTACACATTTACTTCAGCTTTACCTTTTGTAGTTTGGGTTTCTGCTGCCAGCTTTTACACACCACAAGGGTATGAAGTACAACATTGCCAACTTAGCAAGAAATTATCAAATCTTAAGTCTCTTTTGGTTCATAAGAGAATTTCTGTTGCTTTTTGAAAAAACTATGTTAGTAATGGGACATGTAGGGAAAGCCCTTCTGATGGGGCATTGGATGGTTCTTTGTAGTCACTCAACAAGCAGAGCCAAGAGCCTGTAGCTGTGTCTGCCTGTACTTGTATTTCTATCTTGCTGTTGCATGTCTACAACATATGCAATATCTGCTCCTGCTTCTCTGCAGACACTCCCCATATAATGCAATAAGTCTGGTCACCCTCAGCTCTCACAGAGAATTAAGAGTTTGTCTCCACTAGAATTTGAATTGTTATGTTTGTCTGTTCCATGGGTTGAATATACATATAGTGCTCATAGTCACTTTTTCTCACAGAAGTAAAATTTATACCCATTGAGCCAGTTTTTCAAAAATAGTTCAACAGTTGTTGGGAACAGCATGTAATAAGTATCTCTAATTCAGATTCCAAGTCTGTACTACAAAGTATCTCTTAGTTAACTCCTGAAAAGCCATGCCAATTTTTAAGCTCATCTGACTCTTACTGCAACTTCTACACTCTACAGAAACGCTTCTTACACAGAAACGCTGTTACAGACATGCCTTGTCTCAAAGCAAATGTCTGTTTGCTTACTGAATGTCGATGAGCCCTGGGCAGTCCGGTGACAATTTATGTAGATCATGTCTCATTTGCTCTGAGGAAAAAAATTCCCAAATTCATGTTAAATTATTTTGAAGTCAAGCTGAATCATGGGTGGTCTTGCCCTCTGAAATTCAGAGAATCAGCAGTGTTACCTCTCGTAACAATTTCTGTAGCTAATTTCTGTATGGATATGGACTTACAGAGGACTCTGGATATTGATTTTGAATAAAAAGTTCTGCTTAACCTGACTTACAAGTTCTCTTTGAGTTCCTGCAGGGGAATTTCAATAGACCAGGACCTTACTTTTTAACTTCTCCTTTTTTATGCCTTTCTCCATGACCTCAGGCCATATGGGCTGGCTACAAAGCCAAATAGGGCACAAATATCTGAAGTTTCATGGACAACTAGTAAAATAAGAAAGAGTGAAAATAAACAACAAAACGTACATTTAAAAAAACCCCCAAACGTGATTGAAATTAGATAATACCTGAGCTGGCTTTCAATCTGATTTATTTTATGCAACATTGTAACATAGTTAGCTATGTAAACAAACGGCCCTGTCTTTGTACAGCTTCTGTTTGTAGGTTTATTTTTTTTTACAACCTTAAAAAAAAAGAATAAAATTCATCCTGGTGATCAGGAGTGCAAAAGAAAGGCTCAAACAAAAAGACTTTATATTACTAAGACTAAAGAATGGGAGAAAAAAATAAAATGCAAAGAGATAAATTTTGGGAAAATAACATACTTTTAATCATTACATAATTTTGATGCAAGAGTAACATTAAGACACACCAAATAAAATAGAAACAAAAAACTGATGTCTTCAGAAAGAGTTAAATACTTCTTTTTGGGGAAGAGAACAGGATACTAAAACATGGAAGGGAGGATAAGGGACTTTGAAATGTAGTTTAAATATTAAATGGGGCCAGTAAAAGAGAAGAGAAAAAAGATCCAAAGAGCTAAGGGTAAGAGTATGATATTTAGAAATGTAAATGTAAAAGTGAACTTTGGCAAGGATGCTGTACAGGTAGATAGGGGTAAGAGATAAAAGGGAAAAAGGAAAGGTTTAAACAAAGATACTAAATGTCAAATTGAGAATCTCAAAAGAACAGGTCAGAAGAAAGGAAAAGTGGAGACACCTGAAAGGAGAGAAAGATTATGTATTTTGTTACCCATTCTCAGACATCTGGGAGACTGCTGGAAAAAGCACTGCCCATCCTCCTCTCCAAAAGAAAAGACAAAAAGAAGTAAGGGCGTACTCAATGTTCTCAGCTAAATGTAGCAAGGATTTGGGAAGGCCACTAAATACAGCAATGGGGAAATTAGGGCCTGAGATCACGAGGATGGGTACCAAGAGGGTAATACTGGCTGATATACGAGATGATTCAAAAATACAACCTGCAGAAGATAATATTAGAAAAAGGGAGGTTAAGGAGGAAAGCAGCTTGCCAGATGGTTGGGCCTACAATACTAACATTAATACTAGAATTAGCAGAATATCAATGAATATAAAATTATAGAAGGCAATGGATGACAAAAGTATCATGGGAAAAAAAATAGAATTTTAAATAGCAAAATATCATATTGCATGACATACACAGTTGGAAAGTATGAGGCACAAATGCTGCTGGAAGAAAAGCAATGCTTTCAGGAGGTTGTCTCCTTGTATGCATGATATAGTGGCAGCCTCACAGCACATCTCTCAAGAGAAGTGGATGATTTCAGATGAGAAATCCAACAACTTGTTATCACATATCGAAGCAATTCTTGGATAGCAGGTGTTTTGTAAGAGCAACTCCAGAGGGAAGAGCTCTTTCAGCTTCGCTACTGAACAGGTGCCAGGAGAGCTGAGACCTCCTCAGCAGTCCTGGTTCCTTGCAGTTTAAAAACAATTAATTATGAGTTATTTCATTTGGCATTGGGGGTGAGGTTGCACCATCCCATTGAGCCACAACTTTCTCAGACAGATGAGTCACTACCCCAGTGATTATAATCAAGTGCTTGCACAGACACACAAAGAAACACAAGTGCGGAAGTGGAGGATGCAAACCAGCTCTGGAACTCACTTCCCCCAGTGACTCAGCTGATCGATCACCAGTGTGCAGGCTGACAAGGCACATGGATTGTAGCTACATATACAGTGACGGAATTGACCTGTTCCCATTGGTCCTATTCATACACAAGGCTGGAATGTTGTAACAGAGAAAGGATGGCATGAAAGCTTAGGAAGAATGTAACTTCCAAATGCAATATTGTAGAAGACAGTAAGTCATTTAAAAATTGTAAATATGGTGTCTTCTTACTCAGCAGATCTGGTAATTCAGTGTGTTATTTGTTCACTGTACTGATTGCAATAATTTGTAATTTACACTTTTCCATTCTGCTCGAGGAGAAGAGGTGACACAGCTTTGAATAAGTTGTCAAGACACAATTGGTTTTTCCACTCTCCCAGAAGTTACATGGTTTTAACCAGACCAGTGCAGTTAAACAGCTACAGGTGAAAAAGAGACTAGTAACTGTAACTAGTAACTGTACTAGCAAGAAGGGAAATGAGCTACACTTGAATTCCTGTTCCTAAACAATAATGATGTAGCTATAGCAGAGTGCAGTCATATCAGGAAAAGGGAAGTGTCCATACAACACTGCTTTACCAACATAAAGGCTATGTGTAAAAACAGGATGTCAGATATAAAGTTGTTACCTTTCATTTGTTGCAAAGACTTTTTCTATTGTTATTGACTGTATTGATAGAAGTATGCTGTCACTCATCACATTGCAAAGATTTCAGTTAGATTTGTTTGCTTATCAATTGACTGGGCTTGTTTCTGATTTTTAAGGAAGGAGCCTCCAAAACAGGCATATTAAAACATCCAGACACAAATACTGACTTGCGTAAGTATAAAAACTTTTTTCTGGTGACAGCACCATGTAGTTCCCAATAAGAACCTGGCAAAATCTTCCTTTAACACCTGCCTCCCAAACATAGGAAGCACCAGCTTTTGTTGATATTAAAGGACTAAAATAATGTGAAACACTGTCATTGCATGCCATGGTCACCCACTATACCATACGTTTTAGTTAAGGTTTGAGTAGGCCAATATTCCCTACCATTTCAATAAACACAACCACCAAAAAAATCTTGCAATTATTTTACAAATATTTTAATGTTATAATTGTTATGAAAATAATGTACTTAAAATTTAAGTCACTTAAGATTCTGTGATTTTTCAAGATTTGCAAAATAATGTGAAACCACTGACTCATTTACTCCCTCAATTACTTAGCTATCAAAATGTCACAAATCTTGGATATACAGGCACATATGGATTGCTCTCCTATAAATCCCTGCCTGCCTCCTCTCTTCAGTTGCAGAAACTTGTTAATTAATTTCCTTTTACCATTATAGGTGACCAACCTTCCTTTCAGTAACAGTTTTAAAAGAAGATGTAGTTTTACAGATCTGAAAGGTATCCAGAACAGCACACACAAATCACAGTGTAATATCTATTAAAATTTTCAAATACAGATATATTTTTGAAGAACATATTTAATTTTACATATTGTCTCAAGAATTAATCTGAGGGTGCTTTTTTTTCCAAATATTTTTCTATTTTGGCTTTGTCTAGAAGTCAGTTATATTTTTAAAATTTCATCTTTTCAGTTCACACTTCTAGAATTCACTTTGCCTTACTGAGAACAACCTCACTGACATGACACTAAAGAACATAATCACTATCTAACCAAAGCAGAAAAGCCACGGAAAAAATTACATAGTTGTCCATACTAATATCTGAAGTATTAAAGCCTATAACAGCCTCAGTAACCTGTGTTTTGTAGAAAAAGTTGCTTTTAAATATGGTGCAATCTAAAGCAATATTCTTCCTCTCCGTCCAAACAAAACCACTCCAGACATAAAAAGCCAGTGTCATGGTGGTCTACGTAGACAATGTAAAGAACTCTCTAGCTCAAACTGTGTACACAGGCTAAATTGAGTAACATTTACATAGCACACCACTTCCTTTTTCATTGTTTGCATTTCACATCTGAGGGTCTGCATTTCCCCGTGACAAACCCCTGAAACAGCAACAAGCTTCAGAATGGATTTCACATTCTCTGACTATTAATGTGATCAAAATCCAAGTGAAGAGAAATATTTGGGCTCCTAAATTATTTTGAAAGCTATAGCATCAGAATACAAAGTGTGTGACCTACAAAACCAGCTTCAGTGAGTGCATTTTAGCTTAGTTTCTCAGAACGAACTAGAAGGCTAGGAAAAAGTCATATATTCTCTAAAGATACAGGATTTTGATGGGCTGTATGCTTTTTAAAGCAAGTTCCACAATTCATTTTCAAAATCCAGTCCAAATAGTAAAACCTTCCTGTTGTTTTCATGAGGGAGTGTGACAGCACTCAGTAATTTACTTCCTTCGTCACCAGCTAATAATGTTATTTCCCATCTCCTGATTTTCTAAGCCTCTTCTTGCAAAGATTACACTTCCTTTAGGCTGAACCCTTGTTTAATCAAGATTTGCTGCTTACCTATGCAAGTCTTTCTCATTCAGATCCAACACTTTCACACTCTGAATTCTCTCAGAAGGAAACAGTCTCTTTATCAGGAACTCGAGCCAATGAGGGCCACATGGAGTCTTACAATAATGAATATTCACGTTTAGTATATGGAAAATAGCAACCTCTTCCTAAACTTGCCTTTAGCAGGAGATGTTGCAAAGAAATAGGTTTTAAATCAAAAGATTACTATAGGAAAATTATCTACAGGTCTCAAATAAGCTTAGCCAAAATAGAAATGACTTTTCATAAGTTTTTTCTAAAGTATTTAAGGAAGGAAAATGTCACACAGCTTCCTAATTTAAAAGACTTTGCATCCGTATTTTAAAGTAATAAATAGTTAAAAGAGGTAATTCAGAGGGGTACCTCTTTTACGGAATCTGTAAATCTCCATGTAGGACTTTATTTACCAGGACATCAAGAGGAATTTCTTATTTAATTATACTATCCTTTGGATGGAATTCACATCTGATATTTCACAACAAGAAGCTAGAAGTTTGTGGGGATTCTTTGGTAAGGGTTCTAGTAAAACATTCATACTGTTTAACCACAGGCATTTTCTCTCCAAACCATCCCAATATTTTCACTGTCTTCTGACAATTTGACAGATTTTCTGAAATGCTTTCACAAACGGATAAATTGTCCTACAGCAGAAAAAACAGTAAATAAAGCTTTAGCCAAACTATTTATTGAAAACTTAAGATTCAAATAAGCACGAGATTTTTTTCTCATAGTTTAATTATAGGCTCCATAATACATTTCTTATTGCACAGTCTTCCTAAAGGGCTTACATAAAATATTTTATTCTTCTGCTGAATTAGAAAAATTATCTCTAACTTTTGAAAAAACACCAAACTGATAGATATGGAAAAGATTTAAAACAGGTTTTGAAAAAAGTCACAAGCAGTACACGTTACATAGACTGTGTTTTTTGGCTCTGGTATGATTATGTTGCTTAAAGTGCACACTCAAAAGACGTGTAAATGTACTGTGATTTGCTCAACTTCACTCTGCATTCATGCAAACAGCACCCTTGCTAATGGGACTTATTAGGACAAACCACTATTGAATCCTACAGCAAAACTTCCAAGTATTGTACATAAGACAAGAGTTCAGTGAGGTTCTTTTAGTGCAGATACTGCAAAAGCTAATTTTTTTCTGTATTTACTGTAGAAATACAGGAAGTTGCACAGAAAGACTTGCACCAAATCCATGTACCAAAAAGACTGAAAGGGAGAGAATAACTCTCCTTTCTGACCTCTTCAAAGCCCAAGTAAAGGTTTGTTTGTCTTTTGACTCTTGGATAAATGATTATGCCATTCATTGTGTATTCACACATGATCAGTTTTAAGACAACAGAACAAAACAACACATCCAAAGCTGTGGTAACTTTCTGCTGTTTATCATCTGCTTCAAGAATAAATGATGGCCAGATTCTTGACCAAGGGCAAAAAATCTTTATTTTAAAAACCCTTTACCTCTCAGACTTTAAGCATGTATTTGCTCTGCTATTTATGTGTCAAAAGCACCAAGCCGATAAGTATTTGCTACTCCACTGTCAAAAAACTAAAGACACCAATGAAATTATTGATGTGTAGAAGTGCTAATCTCTTCCTGAAGAAAGAATTCCAAGTAGTAATCGGTCTATCCTGAGTGCAGCAAACTGCTCAAAGAATTACTTTTGCCTCCAATGTACTTACTACAGTTATCATTTTCAGGGTTCGGCTCCTATCCAAGTTTGTGTCATTTGTTCCTGATTTTGTGGAAAATTTCAGTTCATAACCCTTTTCATAGTTTCAAATTTATTGTGTTATGTAAATCTAGACCTGAGAAAAACATACCAGAGAACATTTCAGCAATGCTTGTTATTAAACTGCCTATCTTTGTTCACTTATATAATTTTTTTAATTACATGCTAAAATACTACTTTGCTAAAGTATTTATTTACATTCCGCATGTTGAATAAAATTCTCCAAGTCAGCCAGGGAATCGTGAATAGAATCGTCTGTGTCTTGACTTCTGAGAAACTTCCGAAGGGTATCTAAAGCACTCAAAGCCTCATTTTTCGATGGTAAAGGCTGTTGTGCTCCCTGACATCCATCACCTGCCTCCTCATCTTCATCACCAAAAAAAGTACCAGCTTTATTTGACTCATTTTCTTTGGCACATGTAATTCCATTATTTGTGGGCACTTCATAAGTAATCAAGCCGTCATCTAGAGCTGCATATTCCTCCAAAGATAAGCCTTCTCGAAACTCCACTCCAACTGCCTGTGCATGTGCAATCAGATCAAAATCACTGTCGACCTCTTTGTCATTAGCATTTGTCTCGGTTTCCAGTTTGAATCCTGCTCCATTATAACTTTTTACAATAGTCTCTGGTGTTACTTCCCTCCAGCACAGGTACAACATCTCAATTGCATCCAGAAGGGTCAGCATAAACTCTTTATTACCTTCTACACAGTCAACAAATCTCTTGATAAGGCGGTGCCTGTATTTTACCTTCAGACTTCTGATAACCCCTTGTTTCATAGCTACGTATGAAGAGGAGTCTGGAGGAAAGAACATTAATTTGACAGACTTCAGGTTCTGTACTTCCGTGTGAGCCGGGAGAGAATCGACAAGAATAACCACCCGGCGCTGCTGTGCTTGAAACTTCTCGTCGAGTTTGTGCATCCACCGTCCAAACACTTCTGGCGTCATCCATGCCCTATCATTTGCTTCATAATCCACAGGCAGCGATTTCACATCTTTGAAAGAGCGTGGACTTTTGTTTTTTCCTATAACAAGCAGTGGAAGTTTCTCGGAGCCATCGAGATTCGTACCCACCACTACAGTTATTCTCTCTTGGCTTAGTTTACCCACAGAACAAGTTTCCCCTTTAAATGCAAATGTGTTATGTGGCAACATCTGATACAACAATCCAGTCTCCTGTACATGAAACACATTTTTTGGCTGATAATCATTTAAATAACAAGGAAGCGCGTTTTGGTTCGAAGGACTTGGAGCATCCACTGTGGCAGCCGCAGCCGCCTCTACGGGCTGAGCTCTGAAAGCCAGACCATGCCTCGACTTGAAACGATCGAGCCACCCATTGCTGCACTTAAAATCACTGTGTCCAAGCTTCTGGGCAAAGTCCTTGGCCTTGAGGCGCAGCATGGGGCCGTTCACGGGCACCCTGAGGCACTGGGCAATCCTGCACCACCTCGCCAAAGCCTCCTCCAGGTCCGCGTGGAAACCAGTTCTCAGCCTTTTCCTCCTCGGATCGAACCGTAACGTTTCAAAGGCTTCCAAAACTTTGTCTTTATTCTTCATGATCGAAGACAGGGAGTTCTTCTTTATGCCATACTTGGCTGCGATGTCCGCCTTTCTCTCGCCGCTCTCCACAGCACTTATGATGTCAATTTTTTCCTCGATAGAGATGCTTTTTTTCCTCCTCACTGTGTGTTCGGGCAGAGCCTCTGCCATGGCACCGCGCGCCGCTCCCGCACGCCCGGCCCGGGGCAGGGACGGTCCCTCTCTGCCGCCCAGTTTCTCCAGCGGGCGCTGCGATCCCGAGGATCCAGCCCTTGCCAGGGGCTGGGGCGGTGGTTGCCATGGCAGCGACCATAGACACGAGCGGCCCAGAGAGGCCGCCGCCGGCGCCTTTCCGGCCGCGCGCTTCCGGCTCCTGCTGCCCCCGGAGCAGGAAGAAAACAGAGCCGAGAGGGGCCGCCCCGCCCGGCCCGGCCCGGATTCCTCCTCCTTCCCTGCCTCCCTCCGTCCCTCCCGTCCTCCCGGCCCCCGCAGCACGACGCCCCCGGGGCCGCCGCGGCGCCACCGGCAGGTGAGGCCCAGGCCGGGCCCCGCGTTCGGGCCGGGCGTGAGCAGGAGGCGCGGCCG
>VYZS01066142.1:5832-17607 GCA_013400695.1 Neodrepanis coruscans | reverse complement strand
CCCCACGCCGACCCGCCGGCAGGTGCCATCTTCGCAGCGCGCATGCGCTCCGCCTCGGACGGGGACACGGGGCGCCCCCGGCCCCGCCCACGGGGCCGCCACCGCGCTGCCCCCTGGGACATGGAGTTCCCTGCCTGCGCGGCCTCTCCCAGAGGCGGCGACGAGAAAACAACGACTCCCGAAATGCAGAGCGGCGCGGCTCCGCTCGGCTGCGGCTCCGATCGCGGAAGCTCTGTCTCGCGCCATGGCGGCGCGCGGCGCCTACCGGTGCATCGAGTGCAACGGGGAGGCGGCGGAGCTGTACCGGGACTACCGGCGGGGGGTGCTCCGCATCTCCATCTGCGTGAGTCGCGGCGGCGGGCAGTGGGTGGGGGAGGCCGAGCGGGAAGGAAGGGAGGCGGCACGTGGGAGGCCTCGACGTCCCTCGTTCCCCTTGGAGCGCCCTCTGCGGGCGGGGCGGGGCCGCTGTCCCCGAATCCCGGTATGTTGTGAGGAAAGGCTGCGGGAGCTGAGCCTCTAAACCCTCGAGAAGCGATGATTGAGAGGGGACCTCATCACTGTGTACAAATATGTAAGGGGAGGGTGCCAAGAGAATGGATCCAGGCTCTTCTCGGCGGCGCCCACCAATAGGCCAAGAGGCAACGGGCAGAAACTGATGCACGGGAAGTTGCACCTGAATATAAGGAAGAACTTCTTTACTGTGTTGGTGACTGGGCACTGATTGTGGAGTTTCCCTCACTGGAAATATTCAAGAACTGTCTGGATGCAATCCCGTGCCATGTGCTCAGGATGACCCTGCTTGAGCAGGGGGTTGGACCAGATCATCCACTGTGGTCCCTTCCAGCCTGACCGACCCTGTGATTCTGTACGTCTTCCATCTGCCCTGCTTCCCAATGTCATTTCCTACAGTTGCTCTAAGGCTCCTGTGTGGCAGCGCTGTCCCCACTGGCCTGTGCAGTTCTGCAGTGGGTTGGCTGTGCTCAGGGTGTGCTGGGCCGGGCTCTCGCTGAGGGGTGGATCTCAGCGTGGCTCCAGGGTTGAACACAGCTCCCACACCAGACCTCAATGTCAGGGACTGAGTGCCGATTATTCAAAGGGACCTGGGGGTCCTGGTTTCTGGCGAGTTGAATATGAGTCAGCAGTGCCCCGACAGCCAGGAGGGCCAACCATGTTCTGGGGGCATCAGGTAGTGACAGCCAGTTGAGGGAGGGGATTGTTCTGCTCTTCTCTGCACTGGTGTGGCCTCACCTTGAATATTGTGTGCAGTTTGGGGCACCGCAATATAAGAAAGATATTGAACTATTAGAGTGTCCAAAGGAGGGCCATGAAAATGGTGAAGGATCTGGAGAGGAGATCTCATTGCAGTCTACAGCTTCCTCTTGANTCCCAGAGGCGGCGACGAGAAAACAACGACTCCCGAAATGCAGAGCGGCGCGGCTCCGCTCGGCTGCGGCTCCGATCGCGGAAGCTCTGTCTCGCGCCATGGCGGCGCGCGGCGCCTACCGGTGCATCGAGTGCAACGGGGAGGCGGCGGAGCTGTACCGGGACTACCGGCGGGGGGTGCTCCGCATCTCCATCTGCGTGAGTCGCGGCGGCGGGCAGTGGGTGGGGGAGGCCGAGCGGGAAGGAAGGGAGGCGGCACGTGGGAGGCCTCGACGTCCCTCGTTCCCCTTGGAGCGCCCTCTGCGGGCGGGGCGGGGCCGCTGTCCCCGAATCCCGGTATGTTGTGAGGAAAGGCTGCGGGAGCTGAGCCTCTAAACCCTCGAGAAGCGATGATTGAGAGGGGACCTCATCACTGTGTACAAATATGTAAGGGGAGGGTGCCAAGAGAATGGATCCAGGCTCTTCTCGGCGGCGCCCACCAATAGGCCAAGAGGCAACGGGCAGAAACTGATGCACGGGAAGTTGCACCTGAATATAAGGAAGAACTTCTTTACTGTGTTGGTGACTGGGCACTGATTGTGGAGTTTCCCTCACTGGAAATATTCAAGAACTGGATGCAATCCCGTGCCATGTGCTCAGGATGACCCTGCTTGAGCAGGGGGTTGGACCAGATCATCCACTGTGGTCCCTTCCAGCCTGACCGACCCTGTGATTCTGTACGTCTTCCATCTGCCCTGCTTCCCAATGTCATTTCCTACAGTTGCTCTAAGGCTCCTGTGTGGCAGCGCTGTCCCCACTGGCCTGTGCAGTTCTGCAGTGGGTTGGCTGTGCTCAGGGTGTGCTGGGCCGGGCTCTCGCTGAGGGGTGGATCTCAGCGTGGCTCCAGGGTTGAACACAGCTCCCACACCAGACCTCAATGTCAGGGACTGAGTGCCGATTATTCAAAGGGACCTGGGGGTCCTGGTTTCTGGCGAGTTGAATATGAGTCAGCAGTGCCCCGACAGCCAGGAGGGCCAACCATGTTCTGGGGGCATCAGGTAGTGACAGCCAGTTGAGGGAGGGGATTGTTCTGCTCTTCTCTGCACTGGTGTGGCCTCACCTTGAATATTGTGTGCAGTTTGGGGCACCGCAATATAAGAAAGATATTGAACTATTAGAGTGTCCAAAGGAGGGCCATGAAAATGGTGAAGGATCTGGAGAGGAGATCTCATTGCAGTCTACAGCTTCCTCTTGAGGGGAAGAGGAGAGGTAGATCTCTTCTCTGTGGTGACCAGTGACAGGACCTGAGGGAATGGTCTGAAGCTGTCTAAGGGGAGGTTTGGGTTGGGTATTAGAAAAAGGTTCTTCACCCAGAGGGTGGTTGGGCACTGGAACAGGTTCCCCAGGGAAGTGGTCACAGCACCAGCCTGACAGAGTTCAAGAAGTATTTGAACAGTGCTCTCAGGCACATGGTGGGACTGTTGGGGCTGGTTCTGTGCAGGGCCAGGGGTTGGATTTTGATGGTCCTTATGGGTCCCATTCAGCTCAGGACATCCTGTGATTCTATGAAGGTGTGTATGAGGACTTCTGTTTTACTTACCCAGTTTTCCAAAATGACACCAGCATATCCTGGGCTGGTTACTGCCCTTCATTCCCACTCTGCTTCTCACAGTTGTGTTATTTTTTCCATAATGTTAAAGTAACTATTTTCTCTTTTAGTGTCTCCTATATTTTCTTGGAGATTTTGCAGTGGCAGCAAAAAGACATTTACCTTTTTCAGCAGTGTTTTCAAGTATTTCTAAATTACTGTTTTCAACTTTTGATAGGGTTTATTTAGACTTGTTTTTACTTTTTTTCTACTTTTTTTTGCATCATGAAAAAAGTTGGATCACTTAGCAGAGTATATTTCAGTGAAGGATCTGCAAATACATCTTGACTAAGCCTTTGATTTTATCTGTGGCTGTTTCACAACATCCTGTCTGCTTTCTATAAAATTGAAGAAATCTAGTCTTGAATCAGTTGCTGAACATTTTTTAAGGAATTAGTTGTGTATCATTCAAACTTCCCTTGTGGTTGTTCCCCCTGGTTTTGTAGCCCTTGGCAGTTTGAGAATTCTGATAGAAGATGGATTAGTTTACAAACCATGAAGCTATAAATGTAACAGATCACCAAAAAGCTTTGTATGAATTCTGTGATGAATTTCTTTATGGTTTTGTAACTTGGAGTCATTCAAGCACTTCTGGGATCAAAAATAGTTGTAGGTGACCAGAGTTCTGTGGCCAGTTTATATTTGGGGAAATGTAAACTGTCCTAGCTCAAGTTGAAAGAGGTACATGTTAGATCTCAGCTTCTGTTATCAACAAAAAGCTGTGAAAATAAAGCATTTACGAATTACTGATGATAGTAGGAAGGGCTGGGCAGGGATGGGACATCCACAGTTTCCCCGGTAACTGTGCCAGTGTCTCACCGCCCTTGGGGTAAAGAATTTCTTCCTAATATGTCATCTAACTTTTTCAGTTTGAAGCTTTTCTTGTCCTATCCCTACATGCCATTGTAAAAAGTCCCTCTCCAGCTTTCTTTCAGGCCCCCTTTAGTTACTGGAAAGCTGCTATAAGGTCTTCCTGGAGCCTTCTCAGCCTGTCTTCATAGGAGAGGTGCTCCAGCCCTCTGATCATCTTTGTAACCCTCCTCTGAAGGGACTTAGCACATCTTGTAAACCCAGGTCATCAATTATGCTTATTAATATGGCAATGAGAGTCTCTAAAGCAAACTGGGAGCCAGCAGATGGCCTTCAGTACCAGTTGCTGTGTTCATCACAACTGCCAAATTCATACGAAAAGAGTAAAGAACAGAGGAAAATAAAGAGGAAAAGAATCACACCTTCCTAGCAAATTGGAGCCCTGTCCACTTTTCTTCATGCAAGTCCAGATCTGTAACACTTTTCACTTACTCCAACCAGTCTGTTTCCTCTGGCTGTGTTGTGGGTTATCAGTCCTAGTTGCTCTTATGGCAGTGCATGTCATATCATAATGAGTTTGTCAGTGTTATGAATCTTCTTGATGAAGAATCTAACCTGAAAATGATAGCTTAGAAGTTTTCAAAGTATATGAAGATCCCACTTATCATTGTGAAACATAATTTTTATCAGATATGTATAAAATTTGGAGTGTAGGCCTCTAAAAAATTAAGAAAAGCTGAAGGTATTTAGGAAAAATTGAAGGTGTGGAGGAGTGATTAGAAAGTGTGATCATTCAGCCTGAGAACAGTTTTTGTCTTCCTATGTGGAGTGAGAGCATTGAGTAATGCTACTCCATTGAAGCACAAGAGAGAAAAAGTGAAAAGTTCACAGAAAGATTATATAGTGATACTCAAAAACACTCCGCTTTCATACCCATTTTCAAGTAGTACCTGAAAATACCAACACATGTTAAAAAAACAACCAACAACCCAACCTTTGTTCCATATCGTAAGTAAAATAAAGGGCCCCAGAAAATTAGGAACAGGCAGGACATTGTCAAGATCATTAGTGTTTTATACTGACCTTACACATTTGGCCCAATGCTAGTTTAAGGTTATCCTTGATAAATTAATAAATCTGCATCTAAAAGGTCTTTGCCATTCTCAAGATGACCGTGTCATTCCACACTTCTTGGAACACCATCTCAAGGTTGAAGAAGCTAAGTTCTCCCAACAGCATCTTCTACCTGCTCTACATTTATTTTTTATAATAAACAGGATTTGTTTAACCTGATCTGGATGTCATTTTCAGGTGAAAGATTTAAATCTGAATGCCTAAGCAAAATACCACAATTTTGTATTCTGTTACTAATTTGTTGAAGAAAAGAATGAATTTTTTCCAGGGGCAAATACTGAAAGCTTCCATTAGGGAACATGTGTTTCCAGCCCACAGTATTAGACTACAGTTTTGGAAATTCAGCCAAATGTTGCTTCAGTTGAGTTCCTGCAGCATTTTTTATTGCTCTTAATATAATGAAAAGTTTCTTTGAACTCCATATTGTAATTTTAATGTGGGCAAGCATTAAAGACCTCACAAGTATTGCTATCCACCCTGTGTTAAGAGCTCTGCAAGGTGGCTAACTGGCACAAATTCCTCAAGTTCTGTAACTTCTTTTTAAATCTGTTTTGTTTAATCAAGACCAGTCTCAGCAGAAGCTTAGTCCAGACATCTGGCATTGCACATTCATTCCTGCTCTAGGTTCACATTTAGTGGATGAACCTTTTTCATCCTGCTTATCCTTGGCTGTGGAAGTGCCATTACAGGAGACAGGTGGAGTGTTGCTGCTTAAAAAGAACTTAAGGGCACTTAAAGAGATAATAAACTTCTGAGCAAACTCACCTCCTCAGGAATGCCTGTCTGACATGATTTTTTTTTCAGATAACTGGGGATTGGCAGGGAAGGGTGTGGGTGTGTGCAGGCACATTAGGATTGCCTCCAATGAAGGTGATATTTGGCTGTCACTTTGCAGATCGTGGGTCTGGTTTGTCCTAATCTGTGAATGTACTGATGTTTGTTCCCTGTTCCAAGTGAGAAGTGATGGTGAAAGTAAACCTATGTGGTTCTTTCTAGAGGAGTTTTTGTCAATTATTTTGAGATCCTTCAGCCTTGATTGATCTCTAAATAATACAACCAATCTTCTCTGAATATATTACAAACCCACCATTAGGAGTAAGAAAAAAATATTATGCAGATAACATTGCTGCTGTAGTTTTAATGCTGGAGTGGGAGATAGGAACACATTGGGCTGACCTGAAACAAATTCTGCAAAGTGCAGTGAATATAGAAGGAAAGTGGAAAACTTCACTTACTCAGAAGGAAAAGTGTGAAAACTTTTTTAAAATTTGGTTTTAAGTTGTATATATTTTGTTGTATTTCAAATTAAAATGTTCAAATTGTTCCAGGCCCTAACAAAGGGAAAGAAATTACTCCCTGCAATATGTAGAGCTCAGTCAGGATCCCCCTTGTGTTTTGTAATAAGAAAGGTGAATTGCTTGAGTGGTGCACACTTCATTTAGCTTTTCTGCAATTAAAAAATAATTGAAAAGCTCTTTTATTGCAGCAAGGCCGAGAGGCTGTAAATGCTTTGAATGCAAAGCATTTATGTGGGGAGGTAACGAGTCTGTCAAGAGTACAAAGATCATCCTGGAAAATAAAGTATGCTAATTTTGTATAACTTTATTTACAGACCAACTCTACTGGGAAATGTATCATATAGGAAAAAATTATAAAACAATGTTTTTAATTTGTTTTATTAAATGGAATGCATTTGAAACTGGGTTGGTTTGTTTTTCAGCCTATTAGGACACTTAGCTGAGCTGCATCCCTAATAAAGAACCCATTCCTGAAAGCAGCACAGCTAATTATGCTTTACTGTTCAGTGGGGCAACTGGGATTAAGGGGACTGTCATAAGGGGATGGTTCTGTGTTAATCTGCCCTGCAAACCTATGTAAATGGACATATATTCATGTCGAAGGTATGTAAATGTTAAAATTTGCTATATATGTAGTCTAGCAAAAAATAGTAGCTTAATTTTGTCAAACTAAAATGAGACTGTTTCACTGATGTTTCTAATGTCCAGAGATTTGCAAACCTATTTCTGGTGTGGTTTTCATTATATTTTTAGATTAGGATGAAACTTGGTTTTTCTGTATATATTTCTACTTTCTGACATATCCTATGGGTTCCTCTTCAAGGACTCTTTTCTCTTCCACAAACCTCATCCCAAATTATTTTAGTTTAAAAATTAAGTAGTGTTTTAATATTGGAGAGAGGACTCCAAAAACATCATGTTGATATACTTTAGGAACTTTATCCTTAAGAGACAGTAGGAATTTTCTCAAATATTTTTACACTGTATTGTATTTGGCATACATTTGTGAATGCTGTTTGCAAGCTGAGTATCTTTGATGAACAAAGAAGAGTTTTATGTCTTTTTTGAGTAGTGTTTTATAAAAGCCTGATAAATATGCAGTTAGAATTAACATATCAGTAAGTTTTTCTGGTCATATTTAATACAACTGAGATGTTAAAGCACATCGTACTTTACCTAAATGTTTTGGTTTGCTGTGATCAAAAAGAATGTGATATACTCCACTATGAAGAATGTATTTGTACTAGCTTTTGAAGAGTTCTTTTTTTATTAAAGCTGCCTTTGCTAATAGTTTTTAAATTTTTTTTAAGAAACTAAGTAAATTTCTAAGCTGTGAAAATGGAAGCTTTTTTTTTTTTTTTAAACAACGGAAAAGCAGGGCCAAATATTACTAAATACTTGGTTAGTTAAACAGTTCCTAAACAAATATCCATTTAAATTCATTAGGATATTGAAATACTTTCAACACCCTGTTTTACAGAAGCGCAGTATCTGTTGTTCTATTGTCAGTATCAAACACTTCTATTTTTCCTTAAATTTCCCAGTTCAGAAGACAATGTATAAATAGATTTTATGGTGTTCAGCTTGACTTCTCTCTCCTGCAACGTAATCTGGAAGTACCTTTTAATCAAAGTAGTGTCTACTTTTTTCTAGAGAAAAATACCAATTACTTCCTGTTTCTGAAGCCAATTACATAATTTAAGGAAGAAATTGAGAAATAGTTAAAAGCATAGAGAAATCCAGTTACTTCTTATTATCTCTTTAGAACTGGTTATGATAACTGAGTCATTTCTTTGAGAAGACTGAAGAAGCTCAGGTTTGTTAAAGCCATGCCTTTTTCATTTGTGCTGCCCAGGCCACTGACTACAGCTGTGCAGACCTACAGCTGGGCACCAGACGTGACACCAGTGCTGTACTTCACTCTTAAGTGCCTGACTGAAATCTCAGAAGTAAGGTTGTGAGTAGTTCTCCATAGCTGAGCTGCTCATACCAATCTTCTCTGAAGTGTTAGTGATTATCAGTGTCCATAAAGTTACATCACTTTAACTAGATAAAACTATCCAGTTAAACCTTTGTGTACTTAGACTGCATCAACCCTTCCTTGCACTGATGTTGCTGATGTCGGGCTCTAGTAACAGGTTTCCTTCCTTGGCATTTGAGGTTAGTGTAGAGCTGGAAAAATAACCAAAAAGGCCAAGTATGGAGACAAATTCATCCTAGAGGGCATGTTAGTTCTGTAATGTTCTAATGGTGTAACAACTGTCATCTTCATCTTGTCCAATTAGTCTGTGGCAGTGCATACACAAGTCTTGCAGCAAAGGTGGTTTGTAGGTTCCACAAATCCCTGGATGAATTTATGTTGTCTGGGTTGCTGGCTGGATATGCACAAAGGATTTTTCCTTCTTACAACCAAGACTCAGATAGAAATAAAGTATATTAGGCATATAAAATATATTAAGAGTAGGGCTCTCATCTAGCTCTAGAAGACAGAAATACTAGAAATACTAAATTAAACATTAAACATTATTTTTACAGCTGCAGATTTTGTATTTGGTTGCCAGAATCTGTGGGGCAAAAGACACCAAAATTTGTGTATTCATTTGTAGCAGTCTCCTTTTATATCTGCAGTAGAATTTCTGGGTCACTGGTTTTGCCTGGAGGGTTGGTCTGATATATTTTAATTGTCTAAATTTATGTCAGCCATCAGTAAAAATTTTTCAGTACCTCGTAACTACAGATTTTTTGATCAATGTTCAATTGGGGTCCTCCAATTGAAAATATCATTCTTTGCTCAGAAAGATTTTTGATTCTGGTCAAAAAATGTTCTGTTTAGGAGAACTTGAGAACAGAAAATCCAGGGTTTATTTAAGATATCCTTCATCTAACCTTTATGACACTCATTGTGTTAAAGAATAATGTTTTGCGTGGGCTTGTCCAGTGCTTGTGTGAATAAACCTATTAGAAAAAATGGACTTTCCCCATGCTACATCAACCCAGAGGTTTGATATATGTAAATTGCTACCTATAAGAATATCTGTTCATGATTTCCCAGTAGGAAAAAATGAAGCAAGACACTGTCTGTAACTTGTGGCAATTTCTTTTTCACTCTATTGAATCATGTAGCTGTGGTCTTGTGTTAATTATGTCCTTTCTTCCATCTCACTTGCTTTAATTTTAGACCTATCAAACTCTTGGTTAATTGAGTCAGTTTTTGAATTCATTATCTCTGACTTGTGTACTGTCATACACAGTATATTCTTTTTTAATCCAAATGAGTTGAATTTTTCTTTGAGGTGGACCAAGAAACAGCAATTAGTGGTTCCAACATTCCCTAAATACTATTCAATTTATTCATTGGTTTGGATATTTTTCTTCATATAGATGTTGGACTTTTGAGTCAATTTGCTGGTGAAGTTTTGCATTCTCAGTTTATACAGTAATAATTTTGTTAAATAGAAAGGCAAAGTTAGCTTTGTACACCGTTTCTTGGCTTTGACTGATTTAATTTTAAATCCTAGTACCTGGTACAGTGCTGTATTTTAGATTCAGTATGAGAACAATGTTGATAACACATTGATGTTTTAGTTGTTGCTCAGTAGTGCTCACCCTAAATCAAGGACTTTTCAGTTTCCCATACCGTGCCAGCCAGCAGGAGCACAAGAAGCATGGCCAGGACTGATCCAAACTGGCCAAAGAGATATTCCATATCCATAGAACACCAAGCTCAGTGTATAAACTGGGGGGAGTTGGCTGGGAGGGGCTGATCACTGCTCACGGACAGACTGGGCATTGGTCTGTGGGTGGTGAGAAACTGTGTTGTGCAGCACTTGTTTCTCTTGGGGTTTATGCCTCTCTCTATTCTTATCTTCCTTTCAATTACTATTATTGTTATATTTTACTTTACTTCAGTTATTAAACTGTATTTATTGCAACCCATGGGTTTTTACCTTGTTCTGATTCTCCTCCTCATCCCATTAGAGGAAAAGTGAGCCAGGAGCTGTGTGATACTTAGTTGCTGTTTGTACTACGGACACAAGGAATCTCTTTCCTGGGAATTTGTAGGTGGATGTTGTCTCTGATGCTGCCAACATGTCTCCTCTGGCAGTGCACAGCAGTGCCCCCGTTAAAATGGAAATAGAGAGAATTTCTGTGACTGTTGTACTCTGAGCGTGGCAGCTGATGCGAAGGCCCAGAGGAGCAGGATTAGGTAAGGACAAGTTGGAGCAAATAAGTAGCCAAACAGGGGGATCGGCGGCGGGAGAAAGCTGACCTGCAGGCAGCCAACCCTTCTGCAAGTGCACTTGTTCCAGCCGAAGTGGTTGCTGCAGCTCCTTAGCCCTCTGCTACAAGTTATTTGCCCCTCAAGTTTTCTAGATGAGCTTTGTAAGACTGTTATTTATCCTTCCTGCTCGCAGTTAGTGTAACAGCCTTTTGCTAGCCTTTCTTTTAACTCAAGGCAGGGAGGGATGAGCCTTGCCAGTGAGTCAAGAAGGTGGGAGAGGTTGGTAACAAACAGTTCCCAGGGGTCTGGGTGAAATAACCTCTACAGAAGGCATGGTAGGAACTGGGAGATGTGTTGGAGAAGGAATAGTCTACTGTCCTACCACTGTTTAGTGGCAGCTTCTGACTCTTAGGCTATAGCTGTGTATGAAAACTATGTTATCAGTATTCTGAATATATTGGTATTTGTTCAATGATAGGAAATCAGTTGAAACATCCAGACAATTTAACAGTATGGAAGAACAGTGCAACAGCAAAGAATATTTACTGTCTTCTTGAAAGGAAGAAAAAAATAGGATAGGAGGATAAAACATCTCTGAACAGAAGGAAGTGATAAAATAAATTTATTTTCTTTCCAAAAAATGCTAAAAATAACTCAAACAACCCAGTAGATGAGCCATGATCAGTTAACCTTTAACAAAATACTGGTGCGTTTCTTGAGTCTTGGGAAGGTAGTTTGGTTTTTTTGTGAGCACAAGATGATAACAAAGTCCATGCTTGCATAGTTTATTATCAGTGTTAATCTGAATCTGTGAAAAATTGATAATGTACCTTTATGTTTTTTAAGGGAAGTCTGTGTGTCAACTGTAGTATCAAGGGAGGGAAGCAATTTTTCTGGATGGGTTAAAAAGTATTGAAAGTGAAAATTACACTAAGGAAGGACTAATAAGAATTGAATAGGTAGTCTGGATTTATAGAGTTGTGTTAAGATTAGAGGAACATTTCATGAGCTCTTGCGTTTTATTTTTTTTTCTCCAATTCTTTTTATTTTTGACTTTCAGAAATCCTGCCAGAAACCTGTGGACAAATATATTGAGTATGACCCTGTTATCGTCTTGATTAATGCTGTTTTATGTAAAGCACAAGTCTACAGGCACATTCTTTTCAATACAAACATAAATGTAAGTTGCTATGCCCCTGCCTTGTGACTTTTTTTGTTAAAAATATATTTAGGTTTGGTAGGTTGATTGTAATGGTTATAAAATTTTAGTGATTGTTCTCCTGCCCTTCCACAGATTTCCC
>VYZS01066126.1:0-16281 GCA_013400695.1 Neodrepanis coruscans | reverse complement strand
CAGAATCATGGCATATCCAGAGCGGGAAGGGACCAACGAGGATCATCAAAGTCCAGCTCCTGGCCCTGCACAGGACATGCCAAGAATCCCACCATGTGCCTGAGAGTGTTGTCCAAACACCCCTGGAGCTCTGTCAGCCTTGATGCTGTGACCAAACCCTGGGGAGCCTGTTCAGTGCCCAACCACCCTCTGGGGAAGAAACTATTTCTAATATCCAACCTAACCCTGCCCTGACACAGCTCCAGCCATTCCCTGGGGTTCTGTCCCTGGTCCACACAGAGGAAAGATCAGTGCCTGCCCCTCCTCTGCCCCTTGTGAGGAAGCTATAGATTGCAAAGAGATCTCCTCTCAGAACTTGAGGAAGCTGGAAAAATTGAGGGAAATATTTGTTTGGGTGTGCTGGGTAACAATGCTGATTTCATTCCTCATCCTCCAGCTGGATATGTCCCATTCACAGCGTTGCTCAAGTTCTGAAAACCTTCCTTATCAGAAAGGTCAATCTATTGCTCGTCGGGGATGCTTGTGACACCTCTGCCAGATGAACCAGAGCTTTCGCTCTAGGAAGCATTACCAAGTAATCTGAGGAGCCAAACACAGCCTGTCTGCTGACCTTTCTTCCTCTCCCTCCCTCCTTCGCTGCTCTGTCCTAATTCTTCTTGTAGTTTCTGCATGTTACATTTTGGAAGAGCTTAAATAACATCCCAGTTTATTTTTAGAGAAAGCTCAATAGCAAAACCAAGCTATCACCACATCACTTCCACAGAAGGACAGGCATTCAAGGAGACAGACATTTTCCTTTTTTTTTTCTTTTGCCTCTTCGCATCAGCCCCTTTCTCTCTCTCTGTCAGGTTGCAGCAAACCTCCAAGCAGTCTCAGTATTTTTTAGTACCTAAAAGTAAATACCTCATCTTTACTCACCTTAATTTGTAATCCCAACAGGTCTGGATTTAATGCTTCCATCCCTGAGGGATGCTCTTCCTCACAGTGCACCTGAGCCCCACCTGAGCACTGGCCTCATGTTCTCCCTGACAAGTGTCTTCCCTAAGACCCTCACAATTGTCACTGTTACCTCCTGGCAGCACCAGCAGTAACATCAGCTGCCACACACTCTTTTTTGATGTCAAAATATTGTGGTACCTGTGTCCCCTGTGGCTGAACACATCTGGAATGCAAATCACCTTTGAGAACCCTTTTAAATAGGGGAGTGGCAGGAAAACATTTTATTTAGAAAAGTAGGAGTGGGTTTGGTTTGAGTATTTCAAATAGGTACAAATAAATGTGGTACAGTCAGATTTCTCAAAAGATCTAAAGGGCTCTCCTAATTACTTTGCAGAAGACCTCACAGCCATGTGCTTTCCTGATCTTTTTCTTCCCCAGGAAAGATTAAAATAGACCTTTTCTACCTGCTTTCCCATCAGTGTTACATTTATTGAGGTGACTTGTGATTTACAGTCTGAGGNGTCATGATGAGCAAGAATTATTTGCAGATGGTAAGAAGATGACAATAAAAAAGGGGTTCACAGGCCACTTAATGATGAAACTTAACCCTGTGGCTTCTCAGCACCCAGGCAGCTTTCTTCAAAGGGAGGGAATCAGCTGTTGTCCAGTTATTTTCAATTTTAGCTTCTCTGCCCTAATTCTGAAAATATACGTTCATTTAATGACACTAGAACATCTCTTTCCTTCTAAACCTACATTTAGTAAAACCTCGTAAAACATGAAGATATGTTACACACCCATGTAGTTCCAGGACTGGTGACAGTGTATTAGGAAAGGAATTAATCCCCTAAAACCTCAAATTATGCTGGAGAATCCCCCTTTGAGCTATAAAGTTCCAGTTCTTCAAAGGCTTCAATTTATGCCTATGAAATGCCAGAAATTGCTGGTCATGTTGTGAAACAATGGCCAGAGAAACACAAGGACTTGTATTTTAAAATCTCTACCTCTGGTGCAGACAACTTGGGAAATATGAGGCCCACAGGCCACTTTGCAGAGACTTTTCCTAAAGCCACAGATCCCAAGGTTGTGTATTACTATTTTATCTCCTGACTCACAGCCTCCTAATTCATGTCTCCTATTCATTTTTAATTCATTCTTATTAATTTAATTCCTAATAATGTGATTATTTCATATTGAATTCCTATTTCCATGATTTTTTCTATTTGTTCATATTTGGTTTTATTTGTTCATATCTGTTTATTTTTCTGTTTCTTCATTTTAGCAACATTTTGCTTTCTCTTTAATTTTCCTTCTCCATGTTTATCTTGGAATTTGTATTTTTTTTCTTTCATTTATCAGGTTTTGGTGGCATTACTCACTTTATAGTGGTGTTTCCACAATGTGTCTGCCCAAATGCTTCTTCTTCATTCTTCAGAGCCTCTGAAAGCCCCCCAGGGGTGCTCAAGGGCTGGAAATTCACCACAAATCCCACTCCTTTTATCACAGTTTGCCCAAACTTTATGGAAAGAAGAACCACCTAATTTTTCCAGTGCAACAAATGAGATTTAAATCATATTTCAATTATTTGCAAGAATGTGAACTCCATGTGCTCACGATGACTTTCCACCAGCTAATTCCCACAAAATGTTTTGATCCTGGAACTTACCCCTTTTTAGGAAACCTACCACCTTTTAGGAGTGTTTCACAGGAGAAACATGCCCAGATTTGCCTGTCCAGCAGGCAGGAGAGCTTGTTCTGTGACTGTGACATTTTATATGCCTGCTAACACCATCTATCCAGATCAGAGGCTTCAGAATCACACCACAGTGAGGAGACAGCACCATAAAGCAGCCAAATTCACTGGAAAAAATAAAAGCAAGCCAGGCAGAGGTAGGTCAAGGTGAGTTTATTGTCCATACAGCATACCTAATCCCGCCAAAACACTTGTCTTAGAACCATCTTTAAACTAGTCAAAACAACAGGTTATTAACAAAAATGACAACACTGAAGAAAGACCTTTTAAAAGGTAATCAAGACTACACCGTATCAGAGTCTTACCCATCAAAAAAAACAACCTCGTGTACTTTCTAAATACTTTTGTTTACACTGATGTCTACTACCACACTTTCTAGCATCCCCTGACCACATAAAACATCCACACCTCTTAAAGAGCACATTTGTGAGAGAATAACATTGACTTGATATGGCATCACACTCAATAAAGCCAAAATAAAAACCCCAAAAAACCAAAAACCCAAAACCAAAAGAAAAAAAAACAAAACCCCAAAGAGTTTGAGAACAGAAACTGTGCAACCGAGAGTGATTTCTGAGGTACATGAGAACATGGTAATAAACATAGTGGAAAAAATCCAGTGGCCAGGTGGTTTGCTGAGTAATGAAGAGCTGTCCTATTACTCAGCCATAAATCATCAACATTGACATGGGATTGTTACGTTTCTCTTTCACAAGCGCGTTGGAAATACAATAAATACATTATGAGGTGCTCCTACACTACAGCAACAGGAAGGAGGGAGAAAATCATCAAAGTACCATCAACAGGAAGCTGAGAGAGAAATGCTTTGAGCAACTATGCCAATCCTTGGGCACCTGGGAAGGCATAATCAGCACCAGATTTTTTTTTTTTTTTTTGCAATCAATCAATTGGAATTGATTGAATTTCTGCAATTCAAAAAGGGGGGAAAAAAATCTCACACCTCATTTGCAATAACAACGTGCTCCCTTTAACACCTGTTAAAAAGGGAGCACTAGGCAGTAATTTTATTTTGGAAGCTACTGTGAAAACACTCCCAAGTCGTAGGTTTTCCAGCCTTCAAACATCCAGTAACCAGGTGGGTAATATGTGCTGAGTTCATCACTGCAGCCCAGGACACCACTGACCATCAGAGAGGTCCCTGGGGGGGACTGGGGCCAGCACAGACCGTCCAGGTCCCTGGGAGGGGACTGGGAATGCTGAACAGTGCTGCTCCTTCCAGCACAACTCGTCCTCACTCCATGGAGGGAGGATCCAAGCTCAGCCCCTTTCCTGGGGCTGTGATCCCCTGTGATCCTGGGGCACACACAGGAGGTGGGATGAAGAGCAGGGGCAGGCACCCTAAATTCTAGTCCTGCCTACACCTGACCTCCAGCACAGAGGGGGGGGGAGCAAACCATACAAACATGATACACACGGTGCCAAGCGCTCGCTGTCAGCAGCCACCATGGAGAGACCATCCCACCCCTCTTGGCATGGGAATGGTCTGATCTGTCACACACACGCTGCCACGGAGTCTTGCTTCAAACATTTAACTATTTTATTTATTTTTTTTTTTTGGTTTCCTCCAGGAGAGAGAGAGAGAGAGAGAGAGAGAGAGAGAGAGAGAGAGAGAGAGAGAGAGAGAGAGAGAGAGAGAGAGAGAGAGAGAGAGAGAGAGAGAGAGAGAGAGAGAGACACTGCTGCCGAACTCCGGGTGCTCCCGAGGCGGGATGGAGGCGAGGACCAGGCTGTGCCCACCAGAGGGGTTTGGGGAAAGAGTCAATGCATTTTTTCCACTATGAAAAGGGGTAGTGAAGACCAAAAGGAAGGAGGCAGTGCCACTTCTTGGCTGCTTGCAACCTCTTCCCGCCGGGGCGGACGGAGCGCGGGGACCCCGGGGGGCAAAACCGAACTGTGTGAGGTATTGTGAGGATGGGGAACCATTTGTTTTGTCCAGCAAACCTGAGGTAAGGATACCATCTTTGCAGGATGTGATCAGGAAGGAAGAGGGGAAAAAAAAATAAAGAAGGAAGGAAAAGATAAAATAAAATAAAAAAAATAATCATGAACACGCTATTAGAAATTAAAAAAAAAAAAAATGACTGTACAGGGCATTTCCAGTAAATCAAAGAACTCATCATATCTCCACTTAACCATCTACTTCAGGATTTGAAATTTAAGCAGTAAAATAATATATTATAAAAATGTTTATAAAATAGCAGCACACTCAGTGAAACAATACAGCTAAGTACTGTTAATGTGAATAAGAATGAAACAAATCATAGCTTCTTAGCAGCGCAAAAAAAAAAAAATAAAAAAAAAGAACCCCCCAAAACCAAAAAAATAACCAACAAAACCTTAGAATCTTACTCCATTTTTCTACCCTCATCTAGCCAAATATGGCTGAGTCCATACATATAATATTCTTCCAAGTAGCATGTTCTTTCTGGATTTTTCTTTTGCCTTAAAAACGCAAACATTAACATTTCAACCAACAGCTTCATATTGGATATCTGCAAACTGTTAATACAATTGTGCAAAAAAAAAAAAAAAAAAAAGTTGCTCCAAATCCTTTGCCATCTAAAAAAAAAAAATGCCTCTTCGTTACAGGTGGAGCAGGAAAATAAATTCAAGTACACTGAATACACCTTTGTAATAGAACTCCAAGTCACACACCTCGGTGTTCACCATCCTGGCTGTTGCACCAGCGATTTCCTTTCCTTGTCCATAGATGAGCATGCAGGTGGTTATTAAGATCCTTCTGTGACACTGAACAATTCAGGTGGTCAGGCTTTTTCTTTTTCTTTCCGGAATGTCATGACAGGAATGTCATCTGAAGTGGGTATTGGGACTTCCAGCAACACTGCAACTAACCAAGTACACCAAATACTGGAAAATATTGACTATAAAAAGCTATATGCCTTGCTTTTGTGACTTCTTTCTTTTCTTTTTTTTCCTTTTTTTTTTTCCTTTTTTTTTTTCCTGTTGTTTTTTTTTCTTGTTTTTTCCTTGGCAAAATTGTCATAAACCATCTCATTTAATCCCTTAGGAACAATTTTCAAAGTGCTTTTCGAATGAAATGGTTTACAAAAAACGCTCACTGTGGATCAGTAAAGTTAATGAAATGATGAAAAAGTGTTTGTGTGTGGGGTAGAGGGGGGAGGAGGAGGTGAGGGGGGAAGATGGAAAGGCAGAGGAGGGATCAAACCAAATCTCATCTTCTTTCACACAGTGAGGTGATGTCAAAAAAAGGATGATGGACAGAGCATCATTCAAATGTCTTTATGGCCAAGCTAAGAAGCTGCCAGAAGTTAACATTGATGTGAAGCTTTAGCACTTGGTAAAGGAATAATAATGCTTTTCTCATAGATGATCCACCACATCTCGCAATCCAGAGGTTGGAGGTGCTCTGATTCAGCCAAGCAGTCAGATTGAATCTGTGCATTCCCCCCACTGAACATGAACACTGGGTAACTTTGGCTTGGCCCACAGCTGGGTAAACAGAATTGCCCTAATGCCAAAGATGCTGCTGTGTTTAGAATGAACCATTTCTGAAGGAAAAGTAGGAAAAAAAAAGTCAAGAGGGGAGAGGGGGAGTTGAGGAAAAAAAAAATAAAAAGAAAAATAAATCAACTAAAAAAAAAAAAACAAACCCAAAAAAACACCTGCTCTTCTGGCTGGTAAAATAAAGCATCTTCTTTCTTAGGTAGCAGCTACCACAGAGACAGCAAGAGTAAACAAAACTAACATACAGAGATCCAACAAACACTTCTGACTAATAACAGAGGTGACAAGATCAGCAAATCTCTTCTGCATTCAAAATGGTTCAATTGCTTCAGGGATCCTTTCCCACTTTTGCCCTAAACCCCTTATTCTATTGCTTTGCAATCTAGTCAAGCCATAAAATCGCACACACGAGTCCTTTCTTAAATCTAAAAAAGGGGTGTATGCACTAGTTCGTAATACACAGACAAAGAATACTCTACTTTGTTCCCACAAATGCAGGCTTACACTGATCTAGCTACTTTGTATGCTTTTAGAAGCACTGAATATCACTTGTACATAATCAAATAGCAATTACCAAATATACTGTGGGATTCCCTTCTGTAGAACATCACAGGCACCAAATGCGCTTTTTTTTTTCATTATTCAGTTTCTGCTTTGTTTTTTTTTTTTTTTTTTTTTTCTTGTTGTTTGGTTGGTTTCTTTTTCCCTAAAAGAGCTTTAAATACGTTCTAGGGGGGAGCAGATTTAAAAAAAAAAAAAAAAATTTTTTTCACTCTAAAAATAATAACAAAAATCGAAGGGGCTGGAGGGGAAGAGAAGAAGTGTGACTTTCTGTGGTGGTGTCCTCACAGGTTGATATCTCTCACATCTGTGGGAGTGCTGGCCTGGTCCAGTTCATCCACCGTCTTGGAAGGGTTGCTCTGCTGCTGCTGCTGCCGCACTTGCTGGAGGCTGTTCACGAGCACTGACTCGATCTGTTCTTGACAAGCTTTAAGGCAGTCCTTAAAGAGAGCAAATCCTTCTGTTAGTGGAGATAGATGGGGTTTTATTTCCCTTACTGAGGTAGCACAAGCTGGGGAGGAGCATCAGTCTGGTCTTCCCCCAAGGAATGTCTGCTCTGACACCAAAGGGCCTTGAATTCTCTGTGGACAAATTCCCTGGGCTAAACAGTGCCAATGCTGTGTTTGTTACACTCTGAATCTTAGGGTTTTACTGGGCTTTGCTCAACAGGTGGTGGCTACCCCATCCCTGGAAGTGTCCAAGGCCAGGCTGGATGGGGCTCTGAGCAACCTGGGACAGTGGAAGGTGTCCCTGCCCAGGGCAGGGGGTTGGAATGAGATGATCTTTAAGGTCCCTTCCAACCCAGGCTATTCTATGACTCTCTGACTGTAGGATTTGTGTGTTCTTCTTGAGGAGGAACCCAAAGTGTTGCAAAGAAATTAAGGGTATAAGGGTTAAATTACTTGAGTGGGAGAAGAGCCTGACTCCCACCTGGCTACACCCTCCTGTCAGGGAGTTGTAAAGTGAAAAAGTTCCTCCTGAGCCTCCTTTTCTCCAGGCTGAGTCCCCTCAGCTTCTCCTCATCAGACTTTTGCTCCAGACTCTTCCCCTGCTCCTCTGTCCCTCTCTGGGCACTCTGGTACTGCCCACACCAGTGCCCATTACTGGGGGACAGTCACTGCCCTGGTCCTGCTGGTCACACTGTTTCTGACAGAATTTGTTCTCTGGGCACATTCCAGAGACGAAAAGGGATTTCAGCAGCAGAGGAGGATGTAGCAGAGGAGATGCAGGGTGTGCTCTTCTCTCTCAGAGCAGGACTCTCTTAACAGCCCTATGAAGAGTTATTGGCAATAATTTATAGAAGCCAATGAAGCAAAGACAGATAGAAAAACATGAAAGTAAAAAAAAAAACAACAACCCAGTCTCAGAGATCAGTGCATTTCAAACTACACTACACTGGATAAACAGCAGGAAACAGGACAGCAACACAAATCTGGGAGCCTTTTACATCAGGAGTCACAGAATAACCACTCACCTGTAGGAGGGCAATGGCAACAAGTCACTTCAGGGGTCAAGGCATTTTTAAAAATTTGGAGGCTCTTCTAACAGGCTACAATCATAAAGCACTTTTTTTTTTTGGTAGAAGAATCCCTTCTTTTAAAGCACAGTGGTGCACAGTTTAAAAAATGTTATGCCCTCCTGAAAACCAGCCAGATTTTTTTTAAGCAGCTTCAGACTGAAAAAGCTTCATGAGGCAATTTCCTTGCAGCCAGGCTTGGGGAAGGAAGGGTGGTGACAGGAGGAACTTGAGGCATTTGGAGTCAACTTTGCCTGTCCCTAAACACTTTTAGATATGATCATTTACACCACTGCCACACAAACTTCTGATGGGCAATGTCATGATTCATTTGATGTATGAAGAGGCTGAAATCTCCAGGTGACCCTACAGAGAAATGGGTCATTTCTTATGTCTTCATTTCATACACAAAATCAATCAAAGGGCCTTGACTGGAATTGTCAGATGGATTTTATTTCCCATGAGAATCCAGGGCCCACTGTGTATTATTTCTCTGATCTATACTTGGGTTTTGAACTTAAAATAATGCACCACTGAATTCTTTAAAACAAAGCAACCTGTGGCAAAATGACCAGCACAAAAGAGCTTCCCAGAAAAGTGTTGCTATTTGCACACTAAAGCTCCTTGGATGTTCATCTCAAATGTGAAAGGATAAAAAGCTACTTCAGAGTATCTTATCAGCCCAGTTGTCACAGTGTGATAAGGAAAGTGGCTTTTTTTTTAATGAATGGGGGAACCACTGGAACTTTCTGTCAATTCAAAGTTAAGGGACATGATAAAAAAAAAAAATGACAAAAATACCATCAGGACAAAACCAAAAAAAGATATCAGGACCATCCAGGCCTTCCCATGACACAGTATTTTCATGTGGATTTGCTGTCTGTGAAGAGATTTCTCTGGTGGACTTTCAATTTGCTCTGAACTGCACTGACAGGAAAGAAATTAAAGCTTTACAAATGAATCAAAGAAACAAAACATGAATTGCATTGTTTTCAGCAAATCTTCCTTGAAAGAACAATGTAATGCACTGCAGCCACAGCACCAGATTTTGCAATACAGGGACTGGGCCATTCCTTCAGAATGCTGCAGGGTTGCCTTTGTTGTTTTTATAAAAAAACTTTTTTTTTAAGTGTGTGTCACATGGATCAACTTCCCCATTCTTATATATGGTCTAGTAGTTTTAATGATTAAAATAGTTCTGGTACTTTCCATTCCATAGTTTTATTTTTACTTCAGTATGTGCAGAACTAAAAAGGCAATTAACTTTTGGATTAGTTTTTTTTTTCTTTCATCCTTAGGTGATTTTAGTAGTACATTTGAAATGCATTTGAAGGAGAAGAAAAGCTTTCCTGTGTCTGATGAGGGGTAGTCTTGTGGCTGTGAAGGGGAAATATTTGGAAGGAGGAAATCAGCAGCTCTGTGGCATGATCTACTTATTCAAGTCAATAATAATTGAAGATTTCCATTTCCATTCTTCTCTAGAAGATCCTACAAAAATTTATGTATCATTCATTATCTTGGACCTTCTCAACACCTCTGTAATATGCAGAAGACTTATATCAGCCCCAAGCTTTCAGTTTTAAACTGATATTTACAGCTAATGTGAGGGAAAGCCACCCAGACCTAACTCAAAACCAACAGGCTCTTGCTTTGCCCTGAAAAATTTTGGGATTTTAGTCCTGATGTTTGGCTTTTTATCAGAAACTTAAAACTGTTGTTAATCTATAACATATATATACACACCAACAACACACATACACACAAAATACATGCATGCAAACAATGCAGAGTACTCAGCTGTAACTCTGCTGGACATTTTTTGATGCCCCTGCATTTCCTGAATTTAGGAGCCTGGATCCAAACCCACTCAAAGCCTCAAAGCTGGGAATGCTAAAAAAAGCCTTCTGGCATTTTTGTCTTAAAGGGTGGTTAATCCTCCACATAACACATTAATTAATTCACAAATAACGGGTAACACCTCCAATCTCCTTTCTTAAATCTAATTGCAAAAGCAAAATTGGAAAATAACTTTTCTTTTTAATCTGGGATGAAAAATGGAAAGGATGCTGGAGATCCCTGAAGTGACAGTCCTGTTCCCTGGTCATGTATGCACTGCTTGGATGATCTAAGAAAAGCAGCAATCAGACATGCACTGAACACTTGGGATTTACATAAATTCCCACTGGTTCCCATTTAAGCCCAAACTCAAACCTCCCCAAAGAACATGCTTGATTGTCAACATAAAAAGGGATTCCTCCCCGAAGTGGGGCTTTCATGTGCTGTTCTCCAAAGCAAGAGCCTGGAAAGCTGCTGTGGGAATATCATATCCATCCACCGTATTCACTGTATCTCTGTGATCTCATCACATCTCATGGATGCAGTTTAAAACAGAAATATTCTTCCTCCTAAAAGTGTGTTTTTGCAAAGAGCAGCAATCACAGGTAAGTGTCTATGTCTCTTTTTCCATCTGGAAGTACAAAAAACAGCAATTTGCTGTTCCAAAGGGCATTTAATTGTGGACTAACAAGGGCACCTCATTTAAAAACCAAACAAACTCATCCAAGCCAGAACTTCTCCACTTACTATTGCTACGTTACTGCAATAATTCCATAAATAAGGTGACTGAGCATGTGAAAGATGGGACATTTTTCTCTGCTTTTTGGTCTTTCCAGCACTTTCAACCGTGTTCTTTCCAGATTCAGTCCCACTGTTTGCTTCCACAGCCACTCCTGTTGGTTTCCTGTTGCTCCTGTTGGTTTATTTCTCCTTGTAACAGGAGAGAACATTCTTTTCAGAAGGGGGTAAAAAGCCAGAGGGAGACCAACACACAACCAGGGTGATGCCCTGCCTGGAATGATACTGTAAGGACGGGATTTGGGATTCCAAGCTCTGACAGGTGACGTGGGAAGCTGTGAATTCACCAGTGATGGAGAACAGGAGTTGTAAGAAAAGCCCTGACAACCCTCCTGGTGCTGCACAGAGCTGAGCAAGGAGGTCAGAGGCAAGTCTGTGAGCACACTGCCCATGGCCTGTGAGCTCCTCCGGTTCCTCAGGGTTCCTCAGGGGGCCTTGGCTTCCTCGGATTGCCGGATTTATGAATGGATCCGACGGAACTCTGCCACCAAGCCCGCGGTGTAGCTGCATCACCCCATTGTTGCTACACACGCACAGCACTCACTGGGGAACAAAAAGCTGAATGAAAGGCAGCAGCTGCCAACTCAGGCAAAGACAACTGAGGAAACTATCTCATTCTTCCTTTCTCTCCGAGGCTGTTTCTGCCCCCTTGTTTCCTTGCATACAAAATGTTCAGTCTGCAACAAATAAGGCAGGGGGGAAGATACAGCGAGTCCCGGTGCTTGGCTCCAAAACCATGGGCCCTGGGTGCTACAAAGGAAGGGATAAAGGGTGTATGTGCTGCAGGGACCCATTCAAGATAGATTCCCATGATTTTACACTGGGGCTCAAGAGAAAACTAATTCCTGAGCAGGGGAGGTTCTGAAATGCGTTTTCAGGGATCTCTGTCTTGGGGATTAAAAAAAAATCCCAGCACTGGCATGGAAGTGGGGAGATTTTAAATGTCATTTATCACAGAACCAGCCTTCAACAGCCCCACTCCACATTTTCAAGGGCTCACAGCCAGCTTGCTTGACAGGACTTTAAAAAAGGCTTGCTTCCCTTGCCCTTCTTTCTACCTCAGGTCCTTAAATATTCTTTGTATTCTCCAAACCACTCAATACACACCAGTCCCCACCTGAGAACAGACTTTTTAGAAAGGAATTGTGCCCAGGCTCTGCATGAAAAGCTCTCCTCAACTGCTGATTCTGGGGAGGACAATTCCTTGTGTCACCTGGATGTGACCCCTGGGAGCTGAGCTGTCAGGAGAAGATGCTCCCCATGTGCACAGACAGCCCCCACTACCACACACAGTGGACCTGACCAGTCCTTCTGGTGCCTGAAGTGCTACAGAGCTTATTAAACAAAAAAAAATTTGGGATCTGACCTTGTCAGCTTTTGTCTGTGATGTCAACCCTGAACACATTTTTAACATGAGGTAACAGCTTCTACATTTCAGTGCACTCAGCCTCATAGGAAGACACTGGAAAAGGCCTCTGGAAATCACCTAGCACAGCCTTCTGCTCTCAGTAGGGTTATCTTTAAAACTTAGCTGTGTGCCTTGTTCTGACAAAATTCTGGTCCAAGGTGCTTTACAAAAGGTGGAGATTTCACCTGCCTACCCCTGCAGGAGTTTCTCCAGCTACTCTTTAGAAACCTTGATGTTTCTGAACCTGGCCCAGGAGGAGAGTCCCTGCAAGGAGGTGAGGGGATGGCTCTACCCAACACAGGTCTGTGGCAAAGCAGAATATTGACTGCAAGGCCTTAAACTGTGCCCTGCCCATGGAGCAATCCTTCCTCACATCCCCTAATTGTGCACAGCAGGGATGCTGGTATCCTCCTCCAGAGCATCTGGCTCCCCCAGGGACAGGATACTGGGATGCTATGGAAAATTCCTGACTTCCTGAGCTGTTTGTTTTCCCACCAGGAGATGCACAGGGAGCTTCCTCTGAGTAGGTCTGTTAACTCTTTGCCCACCACAGAACTCCAGGTGGGGTCTCACTGAAACAGTGTGGAAGGGGAAAATCACCTTGAAAACTCTTTGACACAATAATGATGAGAAAAGGTAATTCAGATACAACACCCAGAGCTANAGATGACACCCTTAAATTATCATTATAAAACAGTAAAAGTTCAGAAAAGCTCACTGCAGTTAAGCTGCATCAGGGTTTCATTATCATTCTCTCTTTTCACTTGCCTGCAGCTTTGAAGCTGAAATTTTTCATGCTTCACCTCAGACAGTGACATTTTTTGAAAAGCCAGGGAGAAAGTCCTATCATCTGTTTCCATGCAAAGCAATCACATCCCCCCACAAATCCAACACAGATCAGAAACCCCCAGCACCCTCTGCTTGGGAAGGATTCTCCCCAGGCTTCCTGATGGTTCCTGTGGGAGGAGGAGGGAAGTTTTGCCTCTGCAGAACTGTGATTTCTGGGAGTTCCCCTGCTCTTCTGCCATGTGATGCTCCTGAAGCCCAGGAACTCTCATTTCCCCCCTCTTCCCTAACCTCCCCTTTGAAAACAAAATTGTTCACACAGCGACAATGAATTAATTGTGTCACTGCAGGAACAGCTCTCAGGCACCAGAAATTAGGAAGTGAGAGAACTGAAGCTGTTCATTCAACTTTAATTAAGTCCCAGTGTAAAATATATTACAATAGTCTTTACTCTTTATTAACACAGCCCTGGGCTAACTCTTACATAATCCAGACAGTACATTTTTGTCCAACAATACATTTTACACATAAGGCTGGTATTACTACCTATCGCTAAGGCTGCCCCACACCTCCCTGAAACCCTCTTTTCAGTTGCTTCTCTCTCCCTTAAGCTTTAACATGTGGGATGAAAGTTTCCAGTCCTGGGCACTTTTGCATTTTTCCCAAGCAGAAGTCACGAGGAAAATGTCCACTGAAGTGCTTCTCCCAAATCCAGAGAGCTGGCTCATGAAAAATACACTGTTTTGTCCCAGTTAGAAATTTTGGCTACCTTTGGCTGAGCTGAGACTTGGAAGCTTGCAGGGAGTTCAGGCTATTTTTTATGGATTAAATTATCCAGAAGCTCCTTTTGACCCAAGTGTGCTCTGATTTGGGGACTGAGACTCCCATTCTTCCCTGTGAGGGTGGGGAGGCCCTGGCACAGGTTGCCCAGAGAAGCTGTGGATTCCCCATCCCTGGAAGTGTCCAAGGCCAGGTTGGATGAAGCTCTGAGCAACCTGGGACAGTGGGAGGTGTCCAGGGGATGGGAATGAGATGACCTTTAAGGTCTCTGCCAACCCAGGCCATTCTATAACTTATGATTCACATCCTAAGCACTCAGAATTGGAAATGCTCCTTCTTCTGTGCAAATCCAGCTCCAATCACAGGAAATGGGAAGACACAGAATCACACTTGAAAATTAGGATCAATATGATTGTAATTAAAAAAAAAAGACATATTGAAATACTCTCCTTTTTGGTAAACTGGCCTACTTATTCACTTCCCTCAAGCCAAGTAGGATTTGTAGATGAGACCTCAGTGAGGGCCAGAAGAGCAGTTTCAAGGCTGCAAATACAGGACCAACACCACCACCACACCTCCTGGCTTACTTTATGCCCCAGGGATTGCTGCCTGCCTGCTCACCCCATCACCCAGGGCACCCAAGGGGGCTTCTACACTGCATTATCCAGCCAGGGCAGGCAGACCAGGCTCTCCCCAATAAGGAGAATGAACTAATAAGGGTCAATAAAAATTGACCCTGGCGGTCCAAGGATCTCTGGAGACTCAAAGTGACGCTTCCACGCCTGCATCCCCCTCCCTTGCTCCACTGAGCTTTCAGGAGCACGACAGGTTTCCTGGCCCTGAGGAGGGGAAAGGAGAAGAGGAATGCAGGACACTCACCACATCTGTGTTTGTGATCTTGGCCAGGAGGTCCGTGAGGCTGTCCCCATCATCCAGCTGAAGGCCACAGATGGCTGCTCCCACACTTCCAGTCGCTATCATTGATGGTGGGTACATGGCAAAGTTGAAATCTGCAAGAACAGATCTGGGAATTAGTCCAAGGCCAGAGCAGAAAAGCTGCAAAAAAACATCAGAGGCGAGCAACATAAAAAAAAAAAAAAAAGAAAACACAAAACCACACCCAAGAATAAAACCCGGGGGAGCAGAAGAAAGGGAAAAGTGCCACTCTTTTGGGTCCTGTGGAGCTCATTAGTCACACTGCTCATCACAAGCAGTCAAAGGAGGGGGAACAGACCTGCAAATTAAAATGGAAATGCAGTTCAAGGCTTTTATTCTCACTGATGCATAAAGTAAACCTGGACAATTTTTAATAGTCTTTCCTCAGTTTTAAAGAAAAGCAAAGAGAAGAAGGAGGCTTTCTGTAATTTATGTCAGAAATTTGGGTCCTGGTCACATTAGACTGGAAAACTAGTTGGAAAAAGGTATCACAAAGGAGCAAAATGAGATTTTTAGTCACGTCAATTTTTTAAAGACTTAATTAATTCCAGCATTTAAAGACCTGTCCGGGAAAGAGATTTTAATTAACGGTTCATCTTTGCTACCTTAGCAATTAGGAAGTGAGAACACTTACAGCCCACAGCTACTCAACCAAAGGGAAAAACAAAGACCCCATTTGTCATTACTACTATTTCTTAATAAACAAGTTGAAAACTCGCCTCAGAACTTCCTCTCGCACATCTGTGAAATCAGAAGAGAAATTAAAATAAAATCCTGTGGTCTTTATGCAGCAATTTAATGGGTTTTGATACGGCTGTAGGCACCAGTTTATTGGCATGCCTTACCAAATTTCAGGAGATCTTCTACATCACTGGTATATTCCTAAAATGAAACTTGGTTTGCAAGTTCTTTAGTTCAACAATAACTCATTGCTAAACATTTCTCTACCAGTTTTCAGCTGGGGAGACTGGAGGAGAATACAAAAGAAAATAAAATAGTATTTAATATGAAATAAATCACAATCAATACATTTAGTCTGTAGGAAAAGACTGTTCCAGGGAAGTGCCCAAGTGCAGATCCCAAACCCCCTCTGTCCATGCAGCACAAATTCTGTAGCCCTGCTGATGCCTGAGTAACCACTCAGGCTTTGGACACGTGGAAAGCTGTTCTTGGCCTCCCAGGCTCAGAGGTGGCAGATACTCCAACAGCTGTGGAGACAGGGTGTTCTTCTCCAGGCTGGAAGATGTCCCTGGGATTGAAGCAGTCTGGTAAGAATGAGACTTGGGTCACAGCCTTCAGCCAGATGGACTGGAAGGGAGGGTGTCAGAAGAGGGGAGAGAAAAGGAGGAGCTGAAACCCTGACATGGATTTATGTGTCTCACAAAGCCACCAGGAGGTGACCACCTCCAAGCCCAGCCCTGCACGCTGCTTCCTACCAGGGGAGCTCAGCAGGCATCCCAC
>VYZS01066087.1:5886-17041 GCA_013400695.1 Neodrepanis coruscans | reverse complement strand
GTAGCAGTTGTAGCTATGTTTCTCTGATCAACATCTCTAGTCTGAAGCAAGAGAAGTGATTCCAGCTTCAGAGTTATATTTGTGAATGACCTATTTGTCTTTCTCGTGCTCCTCATTTCCTGCCTAAAAGACTAATTATCTATTGTAGACATTATCATGCTGATTTAGCTCTGTGTTTGATGAATATTTCACTGGTGGGGGGAGGGCTTGATTTATTTATCGATATGTTTTTAGTAACAGCTCTTTACTGCAAGAGTATAGCATTGGTTTGTGTCTAAGAGCAATGCCATACCTGTTCTTTATAAACTGTCTTTGGAATGCCATGCAGGGATGGAAAGTTAATTATTGTAAAACTGATGGAGGTGATTGTACCCATCAAACTGAAGAACTAAAGAGCAGGTACATGGCTTTCTCTGCCGCGTGTACATATGCCAACATAATACAAGTTTGTGCTTCCGTGAAACATGTGAAAACATAGACTCTAGTGATGGAGAAAGGCTACGAGACTTGAATTTGTTCTACATTTTTCCTTTCCAATCCCCGTCAGACCAAGACAACTCCTAACATCCTGCAAACCAAAGTAGCAAATCAGACATTTACACAGATTTTAATGGAACCCTATCCAACTTCATAACTGTTTTAGAAAGCTTTCAACAAAGAACAAATTTCAGAAGTGAAACTAAATTGTAATTGAAACATTACAGCCAGTTAGACTTAGTGCATTTGGATAGTGGCAGAATGCGTACTTGGATAGAAGACTCCCTGTATGCTATGGAAAAATACCAAAATGGATAGTTGCAGATTTTATAAGGTAATTGGATGCTCTGTTCTTTGACAGCATGGCCTATATGTAATTTTCAGAAGTGATTCAGGTCAGAAACCCCAAATCTTTTAAGTCAGTGAGTTGTTGCAAATTAAGTAACTTGGCCACTTTCTTAAGAGAGTTGAATTCTTCAGCCATTTATGGCCTTGTGTGGCTGAGTAGAGCAATGTCAGTCTGTAACCTCAAGGAAGTCTGTACTGAAAAACCTGGCAACTCAGGCTAAGTCTTTCAAGTACAGAATCCAGTCTTATTAGTGACAAACTAATACTGGAGTTCTCGTATATTCACTCAAACTTCAGACTGAAGTTTACAGTTGATGAATGTTTCTTTGAACCTTTTGTCATCTGCGGCGGTTTCTCCTTCTGAAGGCTTATGCATATTTTGTAGTAAGTTAGCTGAAAAGCGGGAGCAGCCTGTCTGACCTGAAGGAACACATCTTGTTTTGTTAGGACTTTAATAAATATGTTGCAGAACATTCTCCAGCTGTTGCCCTCAAGAGGAAAATTATCAGGGTCTATTGAGAAGGCAGAATTACTTTTTAAACCACCAAACTATGTTCTCTGATACCAAGCAGATAAGTTTATCTGTGAAGTGTAATAGAAAAAAATTGCAATACACAAAGGTGGAATATTCCTTAAATTTGTTTAGATCTGATGTGACAGGACAGCTCCTGTAGAGTAGAAGGATATCGTTTCTTGTGACTTTATTGCAATTTGTTGTGTTTTCACTGCAGCTTGGGAAAATGTGTGTTGATCAAGTCACTCAGTGCAAATGTTGACAATATTTTTGTCTGCTCATTGGTACTGCAGCACTTCATTGAGTAAAATCTTTCATGCACAATCTAAGGAATTACGCAAGTAGTCTTGTCAACGTACTTCATCCTACGTTTTTGTCTTGCTGCATGTTGTCTGCTATGCTCATTTATTAAATTTCTTTTCGGATTATACTATAAACTCGTCATGGATGACTTGTTTATACAGATTTTTATGTAACAGCATAAAGCAGTCTTGTTCCTTGTCAAGTCCTTTTACTCATGTGCAGTGTAGATATTGCATTCTTATTTTCATATCACTTAAGTTCCAATGGAGTTTTCAGTTTTATCTGAAAACTGGCCAAGGCCTTCAAAACTGTTCTTTGGTATCAGCCTGTGTAACAGATCAAATGTAAGCTTCTACCTTCAAAAGTCAACAGGTCAGCCAGAAAGCCAGTTCTTAAAAGGTTGTTTCTTCTTATCATGGCAAGATGCTGCTGCTATTTGTTCCATGAAAGTGCACAGAAGCCTGAAGATTGGGATAGTTTTACATTTGGAATGAATGAACACTTACCTCTAAAGAAAATACAGCTTTAAGCAGTCAAGATAGGCAAAGTGGAAAAATGGCAAAGCCGCATGTACTGTGTAACTGCTTAATATAACTAAAGCAGCTGCTTTTGCTCATAAAAGCCTCATAAAAGGCCTTCTCACATTAGAGTTTTTACCAGGATATAGCTGATGTTGCTGCTATTGCTGGAAAGTGATGACGTCTCAGCTGTTTGCATAGATTAATTCTTCAGTTCAGCATCCATTCAGTTTAAAAGATAATTAAAATATTTATGTGTAGGTGAGAGGACTTGATCGCTAATGGAGATTATTTGGTGTTGGCAGTGTTACGCAATTTTAACAAGTGATGCAGCCTAAATTCCAAAGTTGTCAAAGAGATTGGTGGTGAGCTGGAGTGATTTCAACACAGTGCTGTGAGACTGAAGCTAGAGTTAAGGAAATTTTTTTTCAGTTTACTGTGCAGAACTGTCATGCCATACACTGTTCTGTACAAAATATGTATGTAAGCATAGGGCTTAATAGTGTGAGATGTTCCATGACTTGGTTTAAAAGCAGAGATGGGCCTAGCAAACTTTTGAAGCCAGAAAACAGAAAAGCAAGCTAGGATACGTACGAGTACTGGAGTATTTTTTCAAACATGAATTTAGGAAAAGGGACTCTTGAGTCCAGGTTGACTGAGCTAGGAAGAAAAAAGGTTCAGAGGACAGAAATAGATACAGACACTTCTCTGTCTACTGTAGCCTTTTTCATACCTTAAGTATTTCATTCTTCCGTTGCAGTTTACAAAACCTCAAGGAAGCCCTTGGATTTGTGAATGCTTTGGGTAGTAGATGAGATAAAATGAGTTGCTTTTTAAGTTTGTTCTAACGCCTTATTAAATCTTGAGAAATCATGAGAGTGATGGATATGTAAGGAAGAACAGGTTTAGGCTCTCTGTGAGTGTTGCTTAGCTTTAATGTGCAGTAATACTGCGCTTGTGGGAGATACACAGCACCACCCCCTAGGTGGGGAAAAAGGTGCTTTTATCATGTGCTTTTTAACATTCAGGTTTGTTCAGGTTGCAAAGATTGCACAACGTCGACACAGCTTTTTGCCCTACTGAGAAGTGTCAAGGAGGGAAACTGGAGGGACTTCACTAGAGATCTTTGGTCATCTTTTTAGTTTAAAGCTCTCAGGACACTGTACAGAAATGGATACTAAAGTTTGATGAACTGAATACCAAAAACACTTCATAGAAGCAGATTGGATTTCTGCACTCTTGGGGCAGTTGTCTACCAACACTTCGAGATGATTCAGAGCAGCAGATTCCCTGGGCTGCTGCTCCTTCATGTAATCCATGAATAGTTCTCCATTTGACTGCTTTTCTGAGGGGCTGAATTGGAAGGGACTCTAGATCTCCCGGTTTTATGCTATTTGAAAGTGTTACTGTAAAGGTTTGGGTGTAAACTGCTGTTAGCAACCTCTCATTTGAAGCATTCGTTGCAGCGTTCCTCCATCACTCTTTCCCTTATCTTCCATTTGTTTCTGTGGGATCTTGATGTCATGGGCAGACTGTTGCTGCATATTTAGCTGTAACAGTGCAAGAAATTACCCCTGGTGTTGCTTGTTATTATCACCAAGTTGGCAAACAGATTGCATAAATACCCTTTGGGCCATTCATCAGAATGTTAGCTTAAATAAGAGATTGCACTGAAGCAGATGTTTCACTTATATCACTTGGTCTGTTAAATCAGCTGTAGAGGTGTAACAGCCACTGGCAGAGGTTGAACTGCTTTCCTTTTTCCAAAAAGATTTGTCTAACGCTGACCTATGCTTCCTCAGCTGTGTATGACTTGTGATCAGAGTATACCATAGAGCAGCCCAGTGAAAACTAATTCTGCTCTCATTCATTGCTCTGTTCCTTGTTGGATTTCACCCATCCCACAGAGGACAAGTTCTTTTCTCAGTTGTGGACAACTCATTTTATAATAAATAGTTTAGAAATAATTTCCAGGTAGGAGTTCAGCCTGAATATTGAAAGCCATGTTGTATTTTTAATTACAGACAGTATTTTTATGGATCACTTATATTTAAAAGGCACAGTTTATTTGTTTTTCAGTATCTGCAAGAAGTGTTATTGTTTATGCAGCTGAAGTTAAACTATGATCTGCCCTGGGGAGAATTTGGGTACTAACCAGAGATTCCATGGGATTTTGTAAAAGAGACAGGAGTGACCTTAGCCTGTTTCTCAGGACAAATGGGCCAGGTAATATTAGAGACTGCTGCTCACAGAGCTACTCTCTGTTTGTTTGAAGTATTCACACAATGTCTTCTATCCCATTTAACAGACAGATTTAATAACCTGTAAGGAAATATCAGGACTTTTTTTTTTTATTTGCACTTGCTTTGTTCTTTGATACATTGTATGGTGCAGTTTATGTTCTCAAATTAATTTTGACTATATATTACTGTATAGTTTGGTAGCAAGCTTTTTTCCATTGACTGTTTGTTCTGAAGTGTAAAATTAGAATAAAATTGCATTTAAACAATTCAAATTATTTTCCACAGTGCTATGCCTCGCACTGGCTTGGCAATAATAACAACCTGTTAGTGGTTTTACTCTCTTAATCTTTTCTTTTTCCCTCCTTGCCATTTATCCTTTCTCATGCTGAAAGGATAGCCAACTGTAATATTAGCTTTTAAAATTTGTTTCACCTGGTAGGAAGGATGCAATGGAAAGCACAGTGGTAATTTCTTAGCTGGTAAAAAGAAATCTTTTTAGAGCTTTTGATACAAGGAAATTACAATTTAAGGAAATTTTGAGCACTCAGTCTTTGTGTTAACTTACAAATATACTTCCATCAATATATTGAAAAGACACTTGTGTTAAATGTTACTGTTATGTACTATCTGCATAAGACCTACTGCAGAGCTATTCTGAGAACTTTTCTCCATCCTCTCTTGTAGTGGTTCGGCTCTGGCTGGATGCTGGGTACCCACTAAAGCTGTTCTCTCACTCCCCCCTGCAAACAGGCAAAGGAGAGAAAATTTAATGAAGCGTTTCATGAGTTGAGATAAAGGACCATGAGAGATCCCTTACTGATCACCGTCATGGGCAAAACAGACTCCAAGTGGGGATATATTAATTGAATTTATTACTAACAGGATCAGAGCGAAGTAAGAAAAAATTTAAAGACACCTTCTCCCCACTCCCTTCCTTCCAAGTTCTACCTCCTCCTTCCCAGTGGTGCAGGGAGACAGGGAATGGGTGTTATGGTCAGTTGTTTCTGCCACAAAACAAGGAGAGGAGTCCTTCCCCTGCTTCCTATGGGGTCCCTCCTGTGGAAGAAAGTCCTTTGGGAACTTCTCCAGCATGAATCCATCCCATGGGCAATGGTCCTTCACACACTGCCACATGGGTCACTTCTCCACAGGACGCAGTCCTTCAGGCACAGGCTGCCCCAGCGTGGGTGCCTCACAGGGCCAGAAGTCCTACCAGGAAAACCTGCTCCAGCGTGGGCTCCTCTCCCCATGGGTCAGCAGGTCCCTGCCAAGACCCTGCTCCAACATGGGCCTCTCACAGGGTCAGAGCCTCCTTCTGGCATCCACCTGCTCTGGCATGGGCTCCTCCGTGGGCTGCAGGTGGATCTCTGCATCCCTGTGGTCCTCCATGGGCTGCAGGGGCACAGCTGCTCCACCATGGTCTTCACCACGTGCTGCAGGGACACCTCAGCTCTGGTGCCTGGAGCACCTCCTACCTGTCCTTCTGTACTGACCTTGGTGTCTGTATTGTTGTTCCCATTTTCTCACTCTGCTCTTCTCTGGCTCCCATTTTCATCTGCACAATAACTTTTTTTTCTTTCTTCCTAAATATGTTATCACAGAGGCGTTACTATCACTCCTGACTGGTGTGGCCTTGGCCAGCAGTGGTCTGTCCTGTAACCGGCTGGCATTGGCTCTGCCGGACATGGGGGAAGCTTCTGGCAGCTTCTCGAAGAAGCCTCCCTTACAGCCCCCCCTTTCTCCCCCTGCTACCAAAACCTAAGTATTTAGTATAAAATGTTGTCCTTTCAAGTTGTGATTGCTATATTTTGTACTAATGGGCTTGAAAGGTTCTCAGTCTGTTTTGTTTGTTTGGGTTTTCCTGCCGCCCCCCACCCCCCCTTGCTTTTTTCTTGGGTATTTGGCTCTACCTTCTTGTATTATGTACTCATGTCCTTTAAGGTACTACCCTCTCCATTGTCCATTTTGTGGTCCTGTGATATCTTTCCTTTTGAATTTAACTGCTCTCTCAAGGCTGGTAGATTTACATCTGTCATGTGCTATTTTATCTCAAATCTGAAACTGTTCCTGGACCTTGTAGTGCAACTCAGACTCAGTTCAGTGTTGAAATCCTTGAAAATCTTGACCTGACTCCTCTCCAGCGTAACAGATGCACCGATGTAACATCTCCAAGAGACCTGAATGAGCCAAATAGATAGAAAAGATTTAATCTTTACAAATTTTGATCTGAAGTCAGGGCTGCAGAGCTAATCTAGCCAGTGTGTCTGGAGAACACCCTGCTCTTGAATGTGAGGTTGCTCTTGGTTGCTTTTAAAGGCTTCTTCCCATATGAGATTCCATATAATTTTATTCTTGGAGGGGTTTATTCCCAACCGTTAGCATACTTTTCTGAAAGATGTGCTACAACAATATATAGTTCAGACCCATACTTACAGTTGTGTGTAACTCCTGAAAGGACCCATTCTGTTGTCCAGTTTAATTGCAATAGTGCCATGACTTGTGTTTCAGAAAGTGATTTGCAAGCATTTTGTCTGTCAGAGAACCTTCAAAAAGTGTTTTCTTTGTTTCTTTCCTTTCAGGAGTCAGGGAAAATTTGACATAATAAATAATTACCTGCTGGCCCTGCCTAGGCTTCATGTACTCTTTTCCAGAAGCTTGCCCTTGGGAGTATTGTATTATAGTTTTGGCTTCTAATAGCAGAACATTGTAACAGTTTTTCCTTGTAAACTGATATGGTTGTTTATACTACAGAATACATGTACATGACAGGCTTTGGTGAAATTTTTAGGCCCTTATTGTAGTTGAATGTGTGATCTTAGCTGTCAGTAAATTTTATATCTGGAATTCAGTTACTATTTTGTATGTTCCTCTCCTACTTCCATGCATATTCACTTTAGAAGTTACACTTTCAAGTAGACATTTTATGTGCATACATCAGTAACTCATGTTTTGCTAGGACCATTCTGAATCTGCTTTTTCCTTACCTTATTTTGCTTTATTCTCCTTTGTTTTACTTATTCTTGTGACCCATTCCTTCTTTGTTTAGTATCATTCTAAACCACTGCAAAGTGTGTATTGCTCGAACACTGAGATTTATGACTTCTGGCAGGATTTAAGAATGGGATTTTCCTAAGCTCTCTAGATCAGAAGTAAGTCTAGATCAGAAGAAGTGCAGCAATGTGTGGGGAAAACTGACCAGAAGCTGAACCTTGAATCATTATAAGTATGGCATGGAGTAAGGAGTTGTTGCATACAGCTATATTCATTTCACTTTTTACTGAAACTGTTGTGTGCTGTTACTATGAAATGCAGAGGAGCTGCTGCATTCAGCTCCAGAGGTACTTAAGCATGTGTTTTCAGATCATTGGACACGAAAGGCATGGCAGAAACAAAACTTGCTGTTTTTACTTTTATCCTCTGTATAATTAATTTCTCTTTAGGGAAGTAGAGCAAGATAAGAATATAGTTGAACAGAATCTAGGCAGAGGAACATATGTCCCACTGGTCAGCATTACCCCCAACACAAATATTTGAAGGTGGAGGGAGCAGAGCAATAGCAAATGAACTGTGTGCCATTCTCTCCCCTCCTGTGCTTAAGAGCAAGCCGTGTGTTTATCGAAGGAAATGGTTTTGCTGAACTAGTCCCGGTGCTGTTTCAAGCCAATTGATGATTACCTTTTCCGTGGGGATTGAAATGAATGTGTTATATTTTAAAATAAACTGCTGCTGCTGCTATGCAGAATTTCTGTCTGTTAGTTGTTTGTTCAGCTGGGCTTGACAGCTTCTGTCTTAACTGTGCAGAGAGGCACTAGCTCAGCTTTAGTATGGCTTAAGTTCCCCTCCGCTTTACCTTCTCACATTAATGTGCTTATTTTCTTTCTGATCCTGAGAACGGTAATGTAGCACAAAGTATGTCTATAAATACTAAATTTAAATATAAAATGAATCGACTTTTATTCTGTATGGCTGCAAAAGAAATAATGCACGGATTTATTGTGACCTGGGCACAATTTCTGAGTACTTAGCCCAATCCTCAAAAAAGTTGCTGACTTGGTGCCAACTAGTGTGTAACATGAAGAGGAAAGGAAAGGAGAAAAAGGGAGGAGAAGATCAAAAAGGTGAAGTTGCATTTCTTGAGTGTTAGTTCATCTGTAAGGTTTGAAATTGCCCAAGTTTGATCTGAAATCTGATCAAAATCTGAGTTTCCTCAAACTATGGGGGAATTCCCTTTTAAATTAACAGATTTGGATATTTTGAAGGAAAGTTGTAAGGTTCAAGTCTGAAATCAGAAATACTCCTTAAGTATTGGTACACTAACTTATATATTTTGGTTCATGTGTGTCTCTTGTTTCATTATCAATCAGTGCAACAAGATGGTATAACCAATACTAACATCCACTCTAATCCAGATTGTTTGAGCTGTGCTGAGGTGGGCTGTGAATACAGTTATTTTTGTCAAAGAATTGCATATAAAATATACAGCTTTTGCTCATTCTCTATGGAGGAAAAATTGCTGTCCAAACTGCTGTCAGTTGTCTTAATTGAAGTGATTGCTGTGAACCCAAGATTACTTTATTTGTTTTCCTGACTGGTTATGTATCATTATTTGTAAAAGAAGGGACAACATTTTTGGAAATTTTTTGTTAGGTGACAAATCTTTTAATTTATCCAATGTCATCAATTCATTCTGCTATGTCCTTGTTGAAGCTTAGAGAAATGTTTTCATTTCCGTTATCTAGGCAACACAATGGAACTCTGTCTGGGTGTGTACAATAATGTTTAAAAGGTACTGCAGTAGTTTATTTTTTTTAAGATTAAGTACTTTTGGTTTGAGCATTCTGGTAGATGAAGCACCAAACCCAATAATGAATAATGTAGAGATTTAGGTATTCAGACAGTATTTCTCTTTTAGCTTCTTGTCTCTCTCCTCTGTTTCAGACAAAGGATAGGATTCCTTAGTGACTGTATATGGTGAATAAATCATCTGGTGGAAAGCATGAAGTACATGCAAACTACTTCTGGTTCCAATTTAAAGTAAATTTGTAACTCTCTAAATACCCACTATAAATAAAATGAAGCAGATATAATCTGAACTGTTGGATTCTGGACATACAGCAGAGAAGATGACAAGCTAATCAAAATTCTCATTAATGAAATATTACAATACTAATATATCATTAGCATATGGTCTTGGATACTGTGCTGTAGATATGCTTCTGAAGGAGATAGTAATGAGATTCTCATTGCTGCCAGGCTCTCACCAGATGATTATGGTCATGTTTGTTTTCCAGACTGAAAGCTTGTGCTTCCAATAACTGTACATCTTTTATCCAACTACATAAATTAGTAGTGGGAGGAATACCAGAAGAGTAAGAGTTCTTTCATTTCATAATGTATATGTTTGATTCCTTAAAGGATGACTTTCTCAGGTAGGGTTGCATTTTAGAGGTGAAGCAGAGTTGATGTAGCTTACATATTGAGGTGTGAAAAAACATAAGGAAGTGAGTAATTACATTTTATGGCTTCTATAGAAGTTTCTTTGTGTCCTGTGGTAGGGTCTAAGAGTCCTAAGCACTAAGATCTGAATATTGGTAGGCTGTTACACCCCAGAATTTTTCCCTGTTTAGTTAAAAAAAGTAATAACAGCACTGTCCATGAGAACTCAACTTGGCTTCTTTGAACTTTGTAGTAAATATACACACATCTGCATGGTTATCTGTCATTTTTCTGCCAGAAAAGTTTTGTTCACCTGATATGTAAAGCATTGACTGAATTAACATTGTGGTTCACTGTATGAGTATACTTTCTAAATGTATGACTGATGATAGGATATCATTCATTAATGCTCAGGACTTCTAAGTTTTGTTAAATTGCATCCTTTCCAGATTGTAGAATGGCTCGATCAAAAAGCCTCAGATCTTAGTTTTTCTCTTAGTAGTCCATATCTGCCTCATCTTGTGATTGATGTGTTATTCTGCAGCCCCGCTTTATATATGTATAAACTGATTCTTCTTTGCCATTTCCCATGCATCAGTCCTGTGAGTGCAGGAAGAGGTCACTGTAGGAACCAGCTGCCTTGGTCTTGCAGGATTTTTAGGTGCAGATTGGCCTGCAGATTTGTGGCAAAAGCTTTGTGTGTCTTTTTTTTTAAATGTGCCAGGGAGCAATACCATTGTGTTCTGGAGTGCAGAATATTCCGGTGAGTGCAGTAAAGCTCCAGTACTGATGTATTCAACAGTAGTGCATATCCCAAGCTATGTATCATGGAAAATACTGACTTTTCTACATGAGGTCACAGTGATGGTGATTGTGTTTTAAAACAATTAAACAGTGTCATGGGTATAAAAATGAAAGTTAAAAACGATCGGACCGTGGTGCGGCGACTGCCTTGCACTGGCAGCCCTAGCGACTGCTTTCTGCTCCGGGGCCGCCCGCCCCATGCCCGCATGGTTGTTTTTTCGGTCACCCCTTCCCCCCCCACCACCACCTCCGGCGGCGGGGACGGCAGGCGCTACTGCCGGGAGGTGCGGCTCCGTTTCGATGCAGAGTTTCGGCGCTGTGCGGCCCCGACTGTGCTGGCCAGCACGGGCGGTGATCGTGCCGTCCAGAATGACTGCGGGAGACGCGATTACGGTCCCGGGCTGGGGTCGGCCATGGCTCCGCTCCGAGCCGGGGCGGGGCTGGGGCGCAGGGGCTCCGCTCCGAGCCGGGGCGGGGCTGGGGCGCCGGGCTGGTCGGGATGTGCCCACAAC
>VYZS01066069.1:0-18422 GCA_013400695.1 Neodrepanis coruscans | reverse complement strand
TCCTTTGCTGAATACAGATCTAGTACAATATGAAAGATGGCTATAGTAGAACTTCCTGCCACATTTTACTAATCCTAATGCACAGGCACCTTCTCAAGTACTACTCTGCATTGTTCTGTTGGTTGCATGGTATAGTAATGTACACCATTGTGTCACCATCATATTTATGCTGATGTCACTCACATTGACAAAGCTTATGGAGGCACTATGAATACTGAGCTGTTTAACTATTAAGGTATTGGTTGGATGTGGAGTTCCCTGTCACTACCATTTTTGCCTCTTCACAGGGCAGGTTTTATCCCAGAGGCTCCACGCTGAGAGCTAAATGCATCAGAGGGTCCCTCCTTGGTTATTGCAAGACCCATTTCTGGCAGAAACAAAGCCAGGGACATGTTGTGTTTGCTCTGGAAAATCCTGTGGTTGTTGTCACACAGGCCCCCTGTCCAACTTGCTCTGAGTGATGATGTCAGCTCTTGTATAAAACATAGCTAGATACTGGAGATAAGAATTTCTAGCACTTTCAAGAGATACTGAATTGAGAAACATGGAGCAGGAGATCTTCTTGTCTTCCTTACCATTCTTCAGCACTTGTCTGAGGGCTACAGCTGTAGCTTTGAGCTCTCATGAACAGCTATAAATTCCTGGGTAAAATCTGAGTCTGGCCCAGAAACTAAACAGCTCCAAACAGGCTGTTTTCCAGAGCTATAACACATCTCTATAGCTCTGTTTGAGCATAGTCTGCACATAACATCTGGCTTTCAAAGCTCTGGAAAGAGCAGTAAGAAAGCCCTGTGGGCAGGCACTGGGGTTACCCCATCATGCTGAGCTCCTCAGCAAATGTTGTTATAAATCACGATAAATAACCTGCTGGATTTTTGTTTTGGTTTGGATTTTCTTATTATATTTTGGTAGACAAAGTGTGAACTCAAAGGAAGAGAATCCAGAGACTCTAGAGACTCAAGAGGCTCAATCGATCCTAAAGACTTTGAAGTACTGATAACTCAGCTAAAAAATGCTATCTAGCAAAGATAATGGTACAAGAATTATATGAGTGTAGAGGCATATTTGAATAAGTTAGGTTTTTTCAAAAAGCAGAGATTAAAATTACAGAATCAGCTAGGTTGGAAAAGATGTCCAAGATCATAAAGTCCAACCTTTCACCAAACACCACTATGACAACTAGACCATGGCACTGAGTGCCATGTCCAGTCTTTTCTTAAACACCTTTAGCGACAGTGACTCTGTGACCTCCTTGGCTAGTCCATTCCAATGTTTAATCACGCTTTCCATGAAGAAATTCCTACTAATGTCCACCTGAGGTTCAGGTTGAGACTATGCCCTCTGGTTCTGTCACTGGTTGCCTCGGAGAAGAGATTGACCCCCATCTGGCTACAGACACCTTTCAGATAGTTGTAGAGAGCAGTAAGGTCTCCCCTGAGCCTCCTCTTCTCCAGGGTAAACAACACCAGCTCCTTCAGCCACACTTCATAGGAATTACTCTCTAGACCCTTCACTAGCTCCCTTGGCCTTCTCTGTACATGACTCAGCATCTCAGTATCTTTCTTAAATGGAGGTCACAAAACTGAACACAGGACTCGAGATGTGGCCTCACTAGCGCTGAGTACAGAGAGATGGTTGCTGCCCTGGTACTGCTGGCCATACAGTTTCTGATACAGGCCAGGATGCCATTGGCCTTCTTGGCTACCTGGGCACGCTGCTGGCTCTTGTCCAGCAGCCCCTCCATGTCCTTATCTGCCAGGCAGATTTCCAGTCACTCTTCCCCCAGTCTGTAGCACTGCATGAGGTTGTTGTGACCCAAAGGCAGGGCCTGGCACTTGGTCTTGTTGAACCTCATACAATTGACCTCAGTGCATCTATCCAGCCCATCCAAAATTCACCCATCCAGGGATGTGGCTGAAGTGGCATCGGGCTAGTCCAAACTCATAAAATAGATATTTGGATCTGGTTTGATGATCACTGAGCTTAATGGAGTCCTTACCTTGGTGGGTATTAATTAGATCAACCTCTTCCAAGCCAATTTGATGGTAGATAGTTTGGCTGCATCAGAATATCTATTCCCTTCTGTGCAACAGTGGTCCTACAGTGGTATTTAAAAAAGGACCATCAATGCAGTGATAAATAGAGTTGGAAATGTTCATTTTGACTTCGGTATATTAAGAGAATTTATGAAAACAATGGATTGGTTTTGAAGGTGTGGCGAAGTTCAATTAAGACCCATTATAACCTCAGTGGAAATCAGAGCCAAATTCAAACAAGTGGTAGTTGCACAGTTTTCCAAGGGCTTATATCCAGGATGGATTTTGCACTGATCATCATTCTTTCAGCATCATCTCCTCTGTTCCATGAGTACAACTGAAAATGTTTGCTCTTTCCACACTTTTGATCTGAAGAATTTTGTACCATAGTAAGAACAAATGCTGGAGTAAACAGTGAGTATAGCTTTATTTCTTGTAGGATGGTGGAGCTTTTAGATTTCTGAAAGGAGAATTTGAGCTGGCTCAGATGGATTAGTTTTATTTTGAAAGTTCTATTTTATATAGAAGCATTCCTAATATATATGTGTTGGATCATATATACATTTGGTCATTTTTGGCCATTGTAGCAGGCAGCTGAAATGTAATGTAAATACATTTTGTAAATACAAGTTGAAATATAAATGTAAATTTGATAGGAGCTCAAAGAGAGATGAGGCAGGGCTTGATTCTTTCTAACTTCAGGAGGAGTCTGGTGCTTTAGCAGTTCAATAATGAAGGATATGGTTTCTGGATTCAGTTCAAGGCCATGTAGAAACTGATTGTGTTTTCTGTGCATCAAAACTTTGCCATTTTTAGAAGTGCCTCAAAAGTTATTACATGGGAGCAGTCTTCTGAAAACTGATTGGTAACATGAAGAAGACTTGGTAGTTCATTTCTACTCCTTTTCCCTCTCCAGGCTTGGAATTAGAGGTAGCCAGAAATAAATCCACGTATGTACACTTAGCAAGTATATGTTCATTCAAGGGAACATATATATGCAAAACCTCCCAAAAAACCAAACCAGCAAGCCCCAAGCAGTTTTCCAAGGGTGTATTTATTAATTAAATTCTGACATGGAGATGCAACTTAGACTGGAATACTACGGCAGAGGTGGCACAAACAGGCTAGAATTCATCAGTGATGTGAGCAGCTACAAGTGTTGCCCAGCATTGCATGTTGGTGAGGTGTAACACTGAATTTTAATGCAGCTCAGAGAGTGTAAGGGGAAATTATTTCCATGTAAGTCCCTGTAGCTCCCCTCAGCCTGTGTCACTAACCTGTGGGCACATAATGGTCATTGAATAGTTCATCTGACAATGTGTAAGTCCACAGAACTGACAGTCTTAAAACTTGCTTTCATTTGTCAGTCTGAAGAAACAGCTTTCAATCCAAAAGGGCACAGAATCCATGTTGTCTCTCAAGCTTTTGCTGCAGACCACAGTGAGAAGTGTCTGTGTTAACAAAATAAGTTAGGTTTCACTGAGGCTTTAAAGAAAACTTCGGAGCTGCACTTGCTAAACACTGAATAGAACAAGAGAGTTTCTCTGTCTTCCATGTTTACGCTAGCTAAGGACTATCACTATGTTTACTCTATTTGGTGCTTTCAAAATCCTAAAATCTCTTCTCGGTTCAGCTGTATACTGCTCAGTTGTGAGCAATGTGGAGTGTTAATATTTTACAGAATTACATTAGTGCTACACAGCTTCTGTGAATAGCATGGCAGAACATGTTGTCTATGGGATGTGTAAGGAAGAGACAGGGAAAAAAGATGAAGCAGAACACTATCAAGTGCTTTGACTTCTCTGGAGCTGGAGATATTCAGCAAGTTTGTAGATACATTCATGAACTATAGAAAACTCGCTTTCCTTTCTGACATGCTCCTCAGAAGGAAGAACCTTCCTCAGCAAGAAGAAACAATCTCATGCATTTCTGTACCATTCTCTGATGATCCTACAATCTGCAAATGAGAGTAAATAAATCATGCCTATATTCCTGAAGACTGAACCTCAGGACTGGGAAGTATCAGCACAGGCTTTGTAGGGGATCCATGATAAGGACTTAAAGTGTCTTAGGAGTCATGAAGAGAATCACAGAGAGCTGTGGGGAATGGAGTGAGGAACAGATCAGTCTCAGGAAGCCTAATCTGAGTTGTTTGGATCTGGATAATAAGAGAGGTTCTTAGGTGGAAAGATCCCAATCAGACTGATCAGGTTTGTTACACCATCTGTTCTGCTCCCCTTTCACCTACTTCTCCTCCTGGTGCTCTTTTAGTCACTCCATGGCCCTTCAGCCACATTGTGCAAGAGCAAGGCTCATATAGCTCCTGTTTAGTGGGTATCAGGAAAAAAAAACATACTAAAATAGAAGCATTGGTGCCTGTAGTATTATATTCAGATTAACGATCGAGCCCTCAAACTGTTCCTTAGTCTGACCTGTTGTCTACAGATGAATCATTTTGTCTTGCAAATGAGGCAGGCCTTTGGGAGGCCCTTAATCCTGTGATGGTCTTCCATGTGAAAAATCAAGGAAATCTGCAAATGCTGTCCCAGCCAAGTCCTTTTCTTTCTCAGCTGCAGAAGGAGTTTCACCAGCAAACACGTTTTGCTGCTTTCCTCTGGCTTGCTGTAATGACAGCTGTAGCTGAAGGCGTGCCACACTTGAGAAGGGAAGCATCTTCCCCGAAGAGTTAACCATCGGCTTAGAAGGAGCTGCAGCCCCGTGAAGCAAATGTGACAGACAACCATGACATTTATCTGAATGCAGAACAGAATTACTTGCCCAGAAATATGTGTACTGTTTTTTCTTTGTACTACCCGCTGCACTCCTCCCTCAGGCAAGCAGCATTGGTGCTACTTATGATTGATAGGAATCATAATTTTGGTTCATTGTGGGTAAAATCCTTGCCTGCTCTTCAGTCCTAGTGACTTCACATAGCCCAAGATATGAGCACAAGAGCTCTAAAACACACAAAAGAGAAGGCACTTGCTATGCTTAAATGACTGAATTTATGTAAACTGTGAGATGAGCCTAGAACTTTGGAGGTGGAAATTTAGCATGAAGGTTTTGTTTTGTTCCTGCTGTGCATCCTCATTTATTTCTAAATAATTTCTTACAGAGATAAAACCAGACAAGCAGCCTAAACTTACCTAATTTGTAAATGGTGATTTTGTTGTTGTGTTTGTTTTTCCCATGAAGACACCAGTTGGAGACTGTACAAAAGTGATAAGGAACAGTGACAAATGAGCATAGCTGGAAGAATTACTCACCAGTTTAAGGACACATGACATTGCCAAACTACCTCGCAGGCTTGTAGAAGTTGCCAGAATTTCTGAGCCTTTCCCCTGTAATGTATACCCTTTTGTTTCCTGTAGAGACACTCAATTAAAAACATGTTTTTCTAACTAAAAAGAACCATGTGCACTTTGTAGTAGAGGTGAAAATCCACCCCTTTCCCCCATAGTAAATGGGGAGAACTCATTGAGTTATACTTTACCTATAAGGTGTCATTATTTTATACATATTTTCTTTCTCTCCCTCTCTGCTTCTTCTTGCTTCATAGTCTTTATTTCAAGTGAAAATGAAGAGATTCAATAATAATATTTGAGTTGACATATAATTTTTATACTCTTGAAGTCTACAATTAGAGAAAATGCACTGACCTATTTCCATTCCTTCTAGTTTGTTGGCCTATTTTGATTAAGTGGTTGTCCATCCTAGTCCATTGACAAGATGATGACAATCTTAGCAATATTAGTAAAGAAATCAAAACACTGGGGCAAAGAGGCTGAGCTTTAACTCCACTCTTAGTAGGAATCCCCTCATAGGAGACAGCAGAGAAGGTGATTAACAGTGCCATGATTTTGGGTGCTCTATTGCATGGCTGGGGCCCCCAGCATTTGGAAAGAGCTGTCTGGGGAAGGCTGCAGCTCCTGCTGAGGTTACTTCTGCATTTTGCTTTGTGAAAGAGAAATACTACAGGCGATCCTGTATTGATGCCTACTGGGGCCTGTGAGACTGCAGCAGGACTTTATGGGGAGCTCAGTACTATTCTGCCTTCTCTGATGAATTGACATTTGGATTTCTGGTGTTGTTGATCTCAGTGATTTATCAATGCTAACTAAGCATTTGGCTTAAGAAATGCTAGCAATAAGAGAAGGCCTAATATTGTCCGTTAGCTAAAATCTTGAATGAGATAGATACTTGCATCGTGATGGCTGAACTTTTAATACACAGTGCCCTCAATCTGTTAGCTATGAATTTTGTTTCCTTATTTTTAAGTATGAAGAGACAGGTTTTTCAAAAAACAAAGCAGTCCTTCCCCTTCAGATGGTAATAGAGTAACAGCCTACTAAGAGAGGGTGGAGGCTGAAAACAGAGAGGATTTAAAATATTCTAAGCTTCTTTTGCTAGTATGAGAAAGTTGACCCCAACTGCTTCCAAAGTTTTTTTGAATATAGAATCTGATAAAACACTGCCTCTCCATAAAAAGACTGGAAAGTCAGGTTTCAGCTGTTTTAAGATTATTTGGAATCCATGCTGTTTAAAATGAGTAAAGGTAGGGGGGTTTTATACCTGTCTTTTAATGTTTTAGGATTCAGATTTTAGAGATTTTATGCAGCTGTGTGATTAGAAAGATTGTTTTATTATTAAAAAAATCATTGTAGTCTTACTTGAGAATCTCAGACTTCTAGAAAATTCTCAGACGTATCAGTGTTGGCATCATGAAAGATTTGTTAATGTAGTCCTGGCTATATTCTTCCCTTGAAAAAAATCATTATGGAAGTGCTAATAATCAGTACTGGTGATAGAATTTCAAACACATATATGTGATGCAAGTTAGTCTGAATCACCTTGTCTAATTTTGCCCTGGGAAGGAAATCTCTTGTTAACTAGAAGTCCATTGCTAACTACCTGTGGGTCAGTGAGAGATCCCCAAAGGATTTCTTTCTTTCTTTACAACAAAATGCACCCATCGCCCTCCCTGAGCTGTAGGTCCACCAAATGCATGTTGCAGTGTACAGATCCTGTTGGAGGGCAGCCACTTCCCACTCTACACCTCTACAACATCCCATTTTTGTCCATTCAACTCCTTCACTGCATCTTCATCCTTTCTGAGGGAGCCACATCACGGATTTCCCTGTTTGTCCTGACGAACCTCACACAAGGTCCTAATCAAAAGGAAATCATTTATGTTGGACAGCAACCAACTGCAATTACTCCTGGGACTTGCCTGGTGTCAGTGCGTCTTCTCTGCATCCTAACAAAGGGCCTGTTCCTACTACTGTGTGTAAAATCAGGAAGAATTTTGTCTGCATTAAGCTATCTAAGCCAAGTCCTATCCTAGAACATGGAAAAGGGCTACTCTTTAAAAGTTGCTATTTTTCATTGCCCTTTGGTCACCATGTAGATCTACTATGGCAAAACCCAGGTTCTGGATATAGTGAAAATACTACTGTTCCCAAATCAAATGGTGTTCCCCTTAATGCATTAAGAGATCTCAAGGAATGGTTTTGCAACAATAGTGCCTTCTTACATAGCAAATATTCTGTACACATTAATCATTATATTGACATGTTGTAAATGACGTAAAAGCTAAAAAAGCCTTAAAATCAGGCTTTTACTTTAATGTCCAGATAGCTGCAGTGAATTTCGAGCACCCTAGACATGCTTCACTCTAAATTAGATCTTGAAGGCTCTGGACTGAATAAAAATGCTATTAGAGGTTAAGGCTTCTGTAATGAAGTTAAAATACTGGTGTTATTCACACTGAAGCTATAGCATGTTTTTGCTAGTTACTGTATGATTTCAGTGTTATCATGTTAGTGGGTTATTAAGTATGAGTCATCTTATCAAATCTTGTCAGGCTGAGTGAAGAACTTACATAATCTCTGAAGTGTGATTTAGCAAACAAGAGCAGACTGTCAGCCACCATCATGCTGGCTGACTGAGCAGACAAGTTCCCTCTTCAAGAAAGCAGGTGGGCAATGATGCGTTTGCTGTGCTTTCCACAGCATGAGTCCCTCTCTGCCAAAGTGCCATTGGCAACTTCTGCTGCAGTTGGCAAATTGAAGATACTGTTCTTCTGCGTGACTGTTGTCTTTGGATTTTCAGCACTTCACAAAAAATCTTGACTGTGGCAGTCAACCTTATCTCATTTCTCTGAGAGGAGAATGGTTCTTCAGCTGAACTGAGCTTTCTGTCTTCCCAAGATACATCACTGGTCATGAAGCAACTGAGTGGGTCCATGACATCCCAAGACATCCCAAGAGTTTTCACTAATGCACTAATGCACTGATTACACCTCTCCCTCCTTTTCCATGTTTACTTTCTGGATTGTTGTCTTTGCCTTGCATGAGTGTGGTGTTCCTCTTCCCATCTTTTGGTGTTTCTTCTGTGGCAGGGTGCATTGCAAGTACTTATCTTTGAATATGTGTCTCTGAAAAAATGTGGATGCCTTAGGGGTTTTTACCCCTGTCAGGACTGAGAATGAATCTTTAAAAGGTTTAAAACAAACAATGAAGTATAAAAAAAAAGTGTGTTTAAAAGGGAAGCCTTCTCTGGTTCCTAAAAGGTTTACAAGTTGGGGACCTTCTGCATTTATTATACTGCACAGAAGCACTGGTTGTGCAAGGAGCATTGTGTTCTCACAGGTGATGCTGTGAGATCTGTACCATTCTGATGGTTTTATGGCAGCTGTAATGGAACCTGGAATTGGAGTTATTAGAGTAGTTGTTCTCTGTGCATGCACTCTGGCTTGGGCTACTGCAAAACAAGCTTGAATTTTACACAATATTAACTCTGTTTCCTAATTATTTGCTTCTGGGTTCATCTATTCCATCCATGTCATGCCTAATTTCAAAGATGCTGGAAAATACCTGGAAGTTTTTAGAGTATTTGGACATTTCCATGCTGGCTTCAGGCTTGACGCCACCACAGAGTCACAGTGGGTGGGATGGAAAGATGCTTGAGGACCCTTGTGGAGAAAATCATGGGCAATACTTGTCTGTTTTGTTTCCAGTTTTGTTTTGTACAGGCCAGCCTTTGCCTAGGGAACAGGAGCAAGTGGGCAGGCATGTGCAAGCTGAAAAACTATTGAAACACAGCCTCCTCACCACCCTTGGCACAGAGAAAACATGGATATTTGCAGCTAACTGGCAGGTGACGTTGAAGAGCAACTATGTAGGCAGGTAGTAATTTGCATTGATTTTAGGGAAAGCATTCTCCAGGGCATTTAGCCATTGTATAGCTATCTTTTTGAGCCATGATACAGTTCATTCTGCATCTAAAAATGCTTGTGTAGAAGAGGACAGGGAACAAAATGAGGTTTAACATTGTTATGAATGCTGCATTTCAGCTGGGAAAAATGTAAAAGGCTTTTCTGCCTACATGAAAATAGAATTAAAATGAGAACAACAGGAGCTCCAGGACTTGCAATCATGTTCTTTGCAAAGCAAAAGAGAGAGATTAGGGAAAGCCTCCAGACGCACCTGCAGAAATGAGCAGAAGTTCACAGAAAATTCAGTTGTATGAGATCACTGAAGATGACAAGGTTATGGAACAGATCGTCCGAAGTGGCACATACAGGATAGCTGGGGGATTAGACCCAGCTAGTATGGATTTAGGAGGGGCAGTTCCTGTCTAACCAACCTGATCTGCTTTTATGACCAGGTAACCCTCCCTGGTGGATGAGAGGAAGGCTGTGGCTGTAGTCTAGCTGGGCTAACCTGTCTCCTACAGCATACTCCTGGGAAAGCTGGCAGCCCACAGCTTGGACAGGTGCAATTTTAAATGGGTTAAGAACTGGCTGGATGGCCAGGCCTGGAGAGTGGTGGGGAATGGGATTGCATCCCCTTGGCAACCAGTCACTAGTGGTGTCTCCAGGGATCAGTGTTGGGCCCAGTCCTGTTTAATATCTTTACTGATGATCTAGATAAGGATATTTAGTCCACCATTAGCAAATTTGCAGATGACACAAAGCTGGAAGGGAGTGTGGATCTGCTGGAGGGCAGGAGGGTTCTGTAGAGGAACCTAGACAGGCTGGATAGATGGGCTGAATCCAATGATAAGAGGTTCAACAAGACAAAGTTCCAGGTCATGCTCTTTGGCCACAACAACCCCATGCAGCAGTACAGACTGGGGACAGAGTGCCTGGAGAGCAGCCAATGTGCCCAGGTGGCCAAGAAGGCCAGTGGCATCCTGGCCTGTATCAGGAATAGTGTGGCCAGCAGGACCAGGCAAGTGATTCTTCCCCTGTACTCAGCACTGGTTAGACCATAACTTGAGTACTGTGTCCAGTTCTGGGCCCCTCAGTTTAGGAAGAATGTTGAAGTACTAGAACATGTCCGAAGAAGAACAATGAGGATGGTGAAGGGACTGGAGCACAGGTCCTATAAGAAGAGACTAAGGGAGCTGGAGTTGTTTAGCCTGGAGAAGAGAAGGCTCAGAGGACACCTCATCACTCTACAACTGCCTGAAAGGAGGTTGTAGCCAGGTGGGGGTTGGTCTCTTTTCTCAGACAACCAGCAGTAGGACAGGAGGGCACAGTCTTAAGCAGCACCAGGGGAGGTTTAGGTTAGACATCAGGAAGAAGTTTTTTACAGAAAGAGTAATTGGGCATTGGAATGGACTGTCCAGGGAGCTGCTGGAGTCACCGTCCCTGGAGCCATTTAAGAAGAGACTGGATGTGGCCCTGAGTGATCAGGTGGTGTTAGGTCAAAGATTGGATTTGATGATCCCAGAGTTTTTTCCAACCTAGTTGATTCTGTGATTCTCTGTCTTCTTTGTCATTAGGTGTAAACAAGGAGAGATGCTCAGACTTTGCTGTCATCTTGTGCTGCAAATTTCTAAATAGTTTTGATTAAAATGGTGAGTATTTTTCTTGAACTGAATCATGACTTAGATCTTGGAAAATAGACAGTATGATAAAAAAGCAAAATTTTAACTCCCAGAGTTTAAGGAAGGTTATGGCTTAAATTTTGGAGATTCTTTAAGCTCTTAAACATTTGGACAGCTGATGATTATCAATATAGCAAAGCAAAGGGTGAGCTCATTTTATTATTCCTTATATTGAAAACTTGAGTGTCAGGCCTTCATCTTGATGCATCTCAAATTCATTTGAAAAGGAGGTACTTGATTTGGTTGAGAAATGTTCATAAATTACATAAAATGTGATAGTTTCTTCAGATCCAATGTGAGTCTATGAGTTGGTGCCTGATTGCCATCTTGATGTTCAAAATTAATTGCGTATTTTAAGATTTTGTTTAATTTTCATTTCCTAGGTATGAAGAGCCAATCATCATCTTTTGGGCTGCTTTTATATTTCATCAGATTTAAGCTTCATATTGCCACTGATACTGAACTGCCTTGTTTGAAAAGCAGGTTTATCTTTAGTTAAGGATGTTCACTCCTTTGGGTTTAAAGGCAGGCTTTTTGCAGGCAGAATGAGGAAAGAGGCTGTTTAAAGGCAGACAATGTTTTGAGAAACATATTTTGGAGGCTATGAGATAAGAGCGAAATGGGTTTAGCTAGGCTTACAGATGCTTCATTTGCCCATGCAAATGTGGTCGTGCTTTAGGAGTGCTGAAGAGTGGGATTTTGCTCTCTGTTTGCAGGCAAGCAGTAAGCATGAGCTTGGCAACATGTGACCATGAGTGCCAGGACCCAGTGATCTGAACCACATCTTCAACTGACTTACAACTGGCAAGGTGCTGTTGACCCTGTACCATGGAGGACTGCCTTCACACCTCCTCTGAAAACCTCTCCAAGCTGGTGAGCTGGGCCCACAGCCATGGAACCATCTGCAGCCTCATCCCCAACCTCAAGCACCTGCTTTCTGAGGGCACCCATGGCAACCTGACGGCCATGTGGGGCTGTAGCGCTGGCCATGCCTACCACTGGCCCCTGGCTGCCACTTGCCGGGCTGGCTCCCAGGAGCGTGTCTGCTTCCAGGACAGCCGCAGCTTCAACTCAGACAGTCCCAGCATGCTGGGTGTGCCATCGGAGGCACAGGCCAGCCCCCTGGAGCGCTACCCAGGCCGGCCAGGGAAGGCCAAACTGGATTGTACTCGCACTCGAGACTCCTGTGACTTCTCCTATTGCAGTGAGCCATCAGAGCTGGGTGAGCCTGTGGAGGAGTACGAGGATGAGGCCACCCTCTTCGACATGGTCTGTGAATCCTCTGTCACTGATGAGGACAGCGACTTTGAGCCACACACGCACCGTGCCCCCACCGGCCCCCGCAAACGTCCAGCTGCCGGGCTGCCCACTGCCCAGGCACAGCCCGCCGATGAAGGTGGCGGTGACATGCTCCTCAAGAAGATCAAGCAGGAGCTCCCTGAAGACTACTACATAGTGGCCAATGCCGAGCTGACAGCTGGTGCTGATGGGCCAGCCCTGGCCCTGACACAGATGTCCAAGCCCAAGCCGCAGCCCGCGGCTGGACCCTCCTGCCTGGGACCCACCAGGGCCATGCCCCAGCCTGTTGTGGGCCCCGATCCTGACCCGCAACGCCTCTGCTCCTCCCCACCCGGCCCACCCCGGATGGCCACACAGCGGCTGCCACGGGGACCCCTGGCCTCCCCAGCGCGGGGGGCAGGCGGTGGCCCTGTGGCTGCCCTGCAGGTGCCAGCCACCAGCTCCAATGCCACCACCACCGCCGGGAAGCCCATCAGCATCCCCCTCTCAGCCCTGCAGCTGCCTGGTCAAGAGGAGCCACCAACTGCTGAGGAGACCCTCCCGTCTGTCCCACAGCTGGCCCCAGGTGCCGAGGTGGCCGGCTCGCCCTTAGTGAGTGCTGACCCTGAGGTCAGCTCCAGCCAGCAGCAGCCCCACGCCGTGCCCACCACCACTCCCGAGGCAGTGGCTCAGTTGATGCCAGGTAGGACATTGGGTGGGTATTGAGGGGTGGCAGCATGTTGGGTGTGGCTCCTAGGCATGGCCACCAGGCATGACTCAGTGAGGGGGCAGCCTGAGAGGATGTGCATCAGTGTCCTGCTGGTACATAAATAGTAGGTAAAGAGCTCACACATAACTTGGAAGAAGATTGGGAAGGTCTCAGCTGAGCAAAGGGCAGGAGCACCACCCCATGAGAAAATGTACTGCAGCCATAGGAAGAATATTTTTGAGGTTCATTTTGGTTACAGTTGTGTCATGGAAGAGAGCATGCAGCCACCACGCTGTGTGCATGGGTTAGGGAGGACATAAAACGAGGTCATGCACTCTTTCAGTGAACCAGAAAGAAATGGTCTCAGCCAGCGTAGCCTGGAGTTGGAGGCTTGGGTGTTGCCTTCACCCTGTCAGAAGAGGGATGGAGAGGCAAAGGAGAGCACAAGGAGAGAAGTTTGCACTTCTATAAATTGTTAAACTATTTCCCTTACCTGTAAATCAGAACATCTTGCAGAGATGAAAAGTATAACAACAGCCTTAACCATGAAACTGATGACACTTGATAAAATGATTTTTTCCCCCTTTTCTTGATGAAGGTTCTCATGCCCGATGTTCCATATTTTTTTTTCATCTCCAGCTGCTGCCAAAGTACTGGAATTGTCACAAATAAATCAACATTATTGGATAAAGAGCATGTTAAAACAGATTACTTCTGCTGAATGATTATCCCATGTGCAGAACAACTAAGTCTTAACTACAGGTCTCCAAGAGCAGGTGGAAATCTTTCTTGAGCAGACAGACTTGCCAGCTCCCTCTGGACCTGAGTCCAGACAGTGCTCTCTTTACCCTTCCAGTGTTATCATTCCAGAAGGAGACAAGAGCAGGAGTGAATTCTCCATGTGGTCCTTTGCTGGTTCTGCATTGGACTATGTGATCAGACAGAGCACAGCCAAACAGTGACGTGGGAAAAAATCTGCCTGTATGCAGTTCTTGTAGCAGGTACTGTAAGTAGTAAAAACAATGACTTTAGCAGACTGGATGATACTTCAACCTGGACATTCTGAAATCTGATTGAAGGCTAGTAAATCTATTAATTGACAAGAGCCTACAGATCTTGTTGCCAGATAAAACCAGACAAAGTTAAATACTCAGTTTTACTAAGTAAAACCCTGCTAAATATTAGAAATTAAAAAGGATGATAATTGTTTTAGTTACAGCAAAGCAACTTCTTTTGCTCAGCTAAATATGAGAGAGGTGGGATGCCTGATGCCACTCAATCCAAATTGTGTGGTAAATCTATTTATTCTGCCTTCCTCAGTTTATAGTCTGTCACTGCTATATTACTGGGGCTGGTTTCTACCAACCTGCTCCTGCAATTTGCTTAATCTCAATCTGGTGCTTGTGATCTGGTACAACAGAATACATACCTAGGCAGAATTTTTCCATATTAGATGTGTATTATCTGGGAGGGTGATTTACTTTCAACAGATATATTCAAACAGAAACATCCAAACTGTTCTTGCCAAGTCATCAGAAGCCAAACAAGGCCAGTGGTTATTACTGATAAGGGTTAAACTTACAGGAGTCCACTCAGCCCCACATTTTCACATTTATATATATTTAAGGGTGGGATTGGCCCATGTCAAGTGTCTCATTGTGAGGACAGAGTGGGATTACACCTGGATTACATCCACTGTGTAAATCAACCTCAAAACCTCCTAGTGCTTTTTGCATAGAGAGTGATGTGGTTCTCAGCGTGCTGTCCAAATTCCAGTTGCATCAGTTATGTTCCCAGTGGTTAAATTTCGTGTGCTGTTCCAAAAAACTGTTACGCAGTTCCTCTCCTCAGCCTAGTATAGTGTTGTTGTCATATGTTGTTACTTTACTCCGAGGTAGAGGCATTTTAACAAGGGTAGAATGATTGACATGTGTCTAAAACTTGATACATGAGTAAAGTCTCCCATTTCCATAGAGCCTGCTCCTTTTGGAAAGAAGTACTGGCATTAATAAATCTTCAAGCTGCAGAAAAGTGAGCAATGTTGGCAAGTGAATTTATTACAGATGCATAATTCTGCACAGCAGATTTTTGCAGATAAAATGTGGAGGTTTGGTTAAAGATTAGATTAAAATGATTGCTCATGTACCATGTTTCATTAGATTGTCTCCAAACAAAGAGCAATGTACTGGAAGTGGTGCATGATATATAAAATGTGAACTACATTAAACTACAAGAAGATGTTTATCTGTCCTATGTTAAAAAATTTCTGTCCTCAACTGACAGATACAAGGATGAGCATAATTCTTACATAAAAAAACTAATGGCAGGAACTAATTACCTTGAAGAGCCTAGTGGCTGCTTCATAAACAAACAAAGGTTCAGTTGAAAGTAAGCAGGGGATTTAAATTCTGCCTTGTCCCCTCCAAAGTTATTATTTTAAAACAATATCTGAAGCCTTGCTCCTGGTCCCATTAGAATAGGTAGTATAAGGTCTAAGTAGTCAATTGGTAGTATAAGGACTGAGGTCTGCAGGACTAAGGCATTAAATAAGTTATGATTAAAGGCTGCAATCCAACCAGCAAGAAATATTGCTTTGAGTTTTAGCTGAAGTGATATATCCTTGCATTTGTATCAGACACAGTGATAGTTTCCATGAATGGTAATCTCCAAGGTAATGAATGTTTGAGGGACATTCTCCATGAGATCAGAAATCTGGTTGATGTGTGTTAGCTTAGGCCAATTTAAGCAACCTCATACTGTTGGCCTAGTCTCTCTTTCAGAGATATTTTTTCCTCCTTTAGTCTCTTTAATTAAGGCATTACAACTAAATGTGTAAGTAGGAACCTTCATGTCTCAGAAGAGGAGTTGCATCCCAATGAAGATTCAGTTAAGGTAGACACTGATTTTTACTGGATTTAGGTGTCTGTCTAAACATTGTGGAATACACTGAATTATTTTTTGTTAAATTTCAGCACTAATAAGTGGACATTAATCTGGGAATTTTCAGGTCTTTCATTACCATTTTATTAGCAAAGCCTCCAAGAGTATATATAGGTACTATTTAGTCAGTTTTTTTGTTCTGGAAGAACTGAGAGGACCTGCATCTGTTAGGAGAGAGCAGAGAGCATAAGATCTGCAGCAGAGAGCAAGAAGAATCTATTAGATGGAGAGCAGGGAATATCTGCAATTTCTACTTCCAAAATAGCCTCTTTTGCCCTTTGCTTTTGCTAATACTGGGTCTGTTTTTGTGTCCAAGAACCAGCAAGAGCAAAGTAGATCACATCAATGGAAATAGAAGGTGAGTAAGAAACATGATGCTTCAGCTTGCTGTACATGCAGCCTAGAGTCTAGTGGTGTTTGGATGTTTAAAACTAGGAATGGAAAAGGATATGGAGGATATGCCGAAGGATATGGAGGGATATTGTGGCTCAGAGAAGGACAGAGGTTACTTTGTGTGAAGGCAAGTTTTGATTCTCAGAGAGTAAGGACTTTGTAAATAGAATTGCTGAAGAATTTAGGAAGAATACTCACTTTCCACTTAAAAACTGAAGGTGTAGATGTGCTTTGTATTAACAGAATTGCAGCAAGACATCTCTGGTCAAAAACTAGTCCAACACTATAAATACAAGATTATAGAGCTCCATGGGAAAAAAAATGATACCAAATCCATACATACAAACTGTGCAGAACACAAAGAGTAGTAAGTAGAGATGCAAAATAAAAAATCATCTCTATGAATCAACTGGGATTGTTGCTTTTGTCAGGGATGTGTCAAATGATATTCTGTGAGTACCATCACAGTGCCTTCATGGATATCCATCACTGAACCTGCTGGACTGCTGGGTAATATTTTAAATGTGCAGACGTTTTCAGAGTTTGGAAAGGAACATGTTGTGCACAAATACCTCTGCTCTGTTAGTCAGAGCGCTGCTCACAGCCCCGCTATCAGTGTTTGAATGAGTTCCGTGATGGATGCTGGTCTGTGGTGAGGGCAGTACTTAGTTTTGCTGGCTCTGATATGTCTGCTCTGAGATCCTCTCCATTCTTTTATTTTCTGTAACTGGTGTGTCAGGATTCCAGATAAGCACCTGATAATCAGCTTAGCCTGGTGACTTGAGCAAAGATCTGGTTCTGTTCCTGTGCTCTTATCGTGGAAAGGTGTGAGCAGGGATTGCAGCCTTTCATGATTGGCATCTAACATGGTTTGATTCTTGCTCTGCTCTTGGTGTGGGCATCCCTGTTGTTTCCAGGTGTTCATATAAGTCTCTGTCTGAACATGATCATTATAAAATGTAGTGCATCTGGGTGTTGTCTGATACTGATGTAGAGCTCTTTGGTGGAATATTTTAAGTATTTTTATGCAATCAGAAGAACCAGGACCTCTCTTTTTTTGCCATCTTTCTGTCTGCAATATCTACAATGATGTAGGTTTAAATTAAGTGGGAGCAAAGATCCCCATATAATTTTAAGACTTACGGATTAGTAGCTCTTAGATGAGCATCAAAAACTTTGAGATGAAAGAAGTCCCCTACACCTCATGAACTGACAGTTTTGACTAGATTTAGCTTTTACTCATAAATCATTGTTTATACCAAAAAAAAGTGTCAGCTCACACATTCCAAAGAGGTTAAAACAAGAAAAAGAAAAAAACAAAAAGCCTTACATACTCCTTTTAAAGATGTATATAAAGCATATAGAAAGGCCAAGTTAATCTTTGCTGTAATTTCAAGTCAAGTGGAACTGTGCCAAGAATGAAAGTAACTCAGGGAAAATAATGACATCAAAAGAAAGTTACAAAACTTTATTTAAATAAACCTCTTCCAAGAACACTCAAATAACTGCTGATCAGTCTCTGTATTTGTAATTTAGTTACAAAGATTGATGACTTTTGGCTGAAGTTACTGCTGAAGCCTGCCTCCAGGGATATGTGCTGCTGAACATGGTCAAGTGAACACAAACATATGTAGTGGTGAGACAGTCTCTTCCTCTTCGTTTTGGGCTGAAGAGTTCAGAGTCCAGTGGCGACTCTCTAGATCCCATAACAGATATCTATTCCTGCTCTAGTAGATAAACTAAAAATAGCAAAATAGTAAAAATAGTAAATGCTGAGATACATAATTACAGAAAATATAGTACTTCTTTTTAAATTGCAGGGGCCTGGCTTATTGAGAAGAATAAAATTGGATCCCTGTAGTTCTAAATACAAAAAAAAGGAAGCTAGTTAGTTGATTAACCACGATGTGATCTTGCAGCCCACCGTATGGATTTGCAAGCCCACTCACACCCTCAATTATCTATGTCCAAATGCTGTTAAATTATAATCTAATATATTGGGGGCTTTATTCTAAAAATCCAGCTAATGAGGCTGTTATTACTTGTCTGTACAATATTGTGATAGAGTTCTGTTTAAAAAGTAGGATGGTAGCATAAAAATGACAAATTCAGCTTTGGAAAAGTAGTCATCTTTTTGCTTTTGTTATATGTGATATATATATATATATGTA
>VYZS01066065.1:0-10797 GCA_013400695.1 Neodrepanis coruscans | reverse complement strand
AAAAAATAAATTATATAACACTTAGATATATGCTAAAATACAATGATTTTTTAAGGAAAGGGAGGCACATACTTTGTTATCCCTCTGCTTGCAGAGCTCATCTTTCTTCTCCTTGGTCAGGTACCACAGGGGCATGTTCAGCAGGTAGTTGAAGTCTGGGCCAGAAGCTGCAGCTGATTCTTTGTCACTCTCTTCCTCCTCCTCCTCTTCTTCCTGATCGTGAATTTGAAGCAAACATTGTCAACAAATACCCTGACACACAAGGGTAGGGCCATTGATCAAACACATAAGCTCTTAAATCCTGAAAACAGAAAAGCAACTTGGGCCTCTGTATGGATTGTGAAGAGCCAGTTTGGGTGACTGAAACATTACCTTGTTTTGTGACTCCTTCCAAGCCTTCACTGGATCAGACTCGTACCCTCTCTGGATAAGAACTTGAATGAGCTCTTTCTTGGGTTTGTTTTCTGCAAACAGACATTTCAGGATTGTCACTCAGTGACTGCTAACAGTCGCTGTTAGGAACCACAGGTGACCTTTACGTTTTGGATCCCGTGGTTGTAGCAGCTCAGCCTCCTACAGGACCCCAAACCAGCCTTTCCCCATCATAGCTGGGACATGTGGAAGAGCCTAATTAACACTTGAAAAGCCCCCACTTAGCAGGTGATTTGTGAGAGCAGCACTGCTCCTGTACCTGCCAGAGCACTGTAAATATTTTACTTTGTTCTTGCATAAGCATTTTCAATGCTTTAAGTAGTTTGTGAACTTGGAAAAAAGGTGTGATGATGTAAAAAAGGTTTAATGATGACAGGCGGGTGGAGGAAAAAAGCCCTGGTAGTTTGGTATAGCTTGCACCTCATTAGACCTCACCTGGGAAATTTATGCTCTAAGTGCCCAACCACTGGAAATGCTTCAGCTGGAATTTGCTCCTTTTTAAGGTATCAGAAGCAATCAACCATGAGACACAAATACAAATGAAACCAGCTCTGGCAGCCTTGGAACTACTTATTAGAAAAACCCAAGAAAATGCATTTCAAGGGAATTATTTCTCTTCCTGAGCTCAGTCAGACAGACTCGGCTGCTGGGATTACTGGGCTGCCTTCAGACACAAACCACAAAGCATCTCATGACACGTTGTCTGGCCGCATCCTCCGTGAAGGCAGCGAAACACAGCCCATCTTTTACACCGAGGGGGAAAAGTGGATTGAAAAATATGAGTGTTTGGAACAAAGATCTGCTTCTTTTTCTAGCTCATGATTCTCAGATGCTGCTACTTCTAAGTTTGAACACCCAGTCCACTGAGAACATGATTTGGAATATTTTTGCAGAAGTGCACAAAGATGATGGAGAGAGATATGGGTTCTTAAGAATGCATTTAACAGCAAACACTGCCTCTTTCTAGCCCCACATGTAATTAACTCTTACTCCTACCGAGTCAGAAATTGATAAAAATTATTGCTAAGCCATTAAAAAATTTCTACTCTCAAAAAAACTGTCAAACACAGAGCAGGAAAGCTGCATGAGTATTAATATGTGTACAATACCCAGACTAAGGATACCCTGAGAAGCATTTTCCTCTTGGATGTCACTGCAACAGAGATAAGCTCTGGTGTGGTTTGTAAGAGCCAGCCCTGGGCTGAGGGTGTGCTGACAGAGCTCGAGGGGGTACCCAGTTCTCCCAGTTCACGATCCCAGTGACCAAGAGCAGCACTCACCGATCACGATTTTGCCGTCTATTTTCTCCAGGATGAAGCGAGCCTGGTTGCTCAGCTTTGCAGACTCAGCACCCAGCATCCCAATCAGCCATTCCTTCCTCAGATTGTAGTATCGGAGCCGGAGTTCAAAGAACTCCTTGAGAATATCCTGGGGGGAGTCGTACTTCTTGAGGAAGCCAACATGGTCGAAGAGAACCTGGAGGAAAATGAAAGAACAGAGGTGTTAGGCTGATAAAACTGATTCCAAACCCACTGTAAATCACCTGTAACACAGGTTTGATGGTACCACTGAATTATTAACTGACAAATTATCAAGCCCCAGTGTTGTTCTAGAAGCTACTTGAGTGTGTGAGCACAGCAGCAGAGACAATTTTAGAATTTCAGTGTTCTTGAATAGCCCTAGTAGGGCTAAGGTTACTTGAATCTTGAAGCCCTGTGCAGAACCAACATCAAGTTTCACACACTGTCAGGAGCCAGACGCTTGCTGCCTGTGCTGCTGGCTCAAAGGGCTCTGCAAACTGTGATTTCAGATCACTTTGCCTCCTCCAGGCAAACCATCCACTCTGGGCCCACTCCCAAGCCAGGCTCTTGACCTTTGAAAGCTGATTTAAAACCAGTAACAGCAGAAAAATCGAAGTGAATAGGTTACTGCCAAAGAGGATTTTTGTTTCACGCAATGACTGCAGCTGTCCACAGAGTCTGGGTTAAACCAAGAAATTCCTTCAGCAAAATCTGTCACATACCATGGAGTTGCATGTTAAACTTGTCTGGAGTTTGAAGACCTTGTGCAGCCCTGCAGCTTCGGCTTCTGCTAGTTTTTCTTCAGTCATCTTCACCACAAACCTCACTGTGGTGTCTGTGTGATATTCTTTGTAGTCTGTGATTAGAGGGGGGGTCTTCTCCGTCCCATTCAGCATCGGCTCCAGAACCTGCTCTTTGTAAGTCTGAGAAAAGAAGCAAAAGTCAGACTCAAAACCCACTAACCCCTTTTTGCTTTACAGGGCAAACTATGCATTCCCAGGGCAAGTTCCCTGTTTATTACCTGTGTCCATGTTCTGACAGGCAGCTCAGTGATCTCGATGGTTGTAGAATCAAGGATGGACACCTCACCACTTATCACGTACTGATTAGGCCCCAGCTCATCTATGGTGCCTTTGAAATTCTTGTAACTGGGAAGCTGAACAGAACAAACACTGGATTCAGCTTTGTGTGGATGCCACTGCTTTTAAGCACTCCCATAAAACGCTCAATATGCACTCAATAAACTAATAAATGAGACATTAGTGTTTTAATTATGCTATTTACCATTGGCAGTGGCTCTTCTCCATCCATCAGCCGACGGATGTTATTCACAACTTCCCTGATGTCGAAGTTGGGGATCTTACAGGCCCAGCCAGTCCCAATCCCTTCAGCCCCGTTGACCAGCACCATTGGAAGGATGGGCATGTACCACTCTGGCTCCACACGCTGGTTGTCATCATAGAGGAACCTCAGGACGTTGTCATCCATTGGTGGGAACACCAGTCGTGCCAGGGGACTGGAATGGAGAAGGGAATTTAAGCCCAAATTCATGTTATAGAACACGACCTCCATGTCAATAGAAACCTTCTCAGTTTTTCATTATCCCACCCAAATTTCTCCCTTTGTTTCTGCTCCCATTTCCATATTCTCTGCTCTGGTAACCAAGTTTTCACACCTAAATCAAGCACCCAGATCTCACTTCAATTGTTGCTACTCTGAGCATGCAAGGTGCCCAAAGTCTTAAAGGGGAAAATTCAATTAATTTTTCATTCTAATTGCTGTAGAACTGGGTGCTGCTAAGAACCTTTAAGACAGTAAGAACCCTGTAATGCTGACCTGAGCATGGTGAAGATGTATCTGGGGCTGGCAGAGTCCTTCCCCCCGTGCAGCCTCGTGCCAAACTGACCAATGGGCTGCAGCAAGTTGAGGTTGTTGCTGCCCACAAAGTTCTGAGCCAAGTTAATGATGGTCATCATCAGGGCGGCCTGCAACGAAGGCAAGTGCAAGGCTGAACATGCAGAATGCTTCAGGGAATGGATGAAGTGAGGCAAAAGTCACAGCAAGAACTTAATTGAAACAGAGAACAAGCTCTACTCATGAAATACTGGAGGAAGCTCAAGGAAAATGCATCCCAAGACCACCTAGTTTGGGACTAGAAACAGTCTGGTGACCCACAGTTCTGCTGCTGTTCACCTGCTCTGAAACCTCCAGAGAAATATTCTGTCAGTCTCCACAGGGAGCCTTGTTTTAGTGCTTAACTTGTCCTGACCCAGGCAGGCAGGTTATTAACATCTGCCTAAATCCATCCCCAAAAAAGCGGGTTTTTCTTGTTCTGCTTTTGGAATGAACTGTGCTCCCATGAAATCCAGGCAAGTCAGGCCAAGAGTGACCAACCTGAGATTAAATTAATTCTGAAGCATTAGGAGCAGCCAAACAACTACTTCAATTCGGTGTCCACACTCGAACACCTAATTTTGCTTTAGAGGCATCATCAGTGTCACACCAACAGAGGAGGTTTTTGCCTTTCATTTCAAGTGTTTTGCACACCCAGGCAGGCTCTTACCTCACCGTGGTGGTATGAGGACATCTCAGCAACAGAACCAGCCAGCTGAGCAACCTTCACCTCCCGCTTATCGTTTCGTTTGAAACAGGTGAATAAAACCTTCCTCTGACCCGGCTTCAAACCTGTATAGAAAAGAAAAGACCTCCTGGTTAGAACACGTGGTGTTTCACTTGGCTTCTGCTCTCCAGAGACACAAGAACTACTTATACACCTCAAGATTTTGCACCAGCTGAGGAAAGTAGTTGCAATAAATGCAAATAAACCACACAAAATGGACATGACATTTAATCCAAAGACAAAGAAACCTTGGACAGCAGAAAACTTCAGGACACTGACCCTGAAATCTCAGCAGGCTCCTTGACTCTGATATGACATCAAACACACATTTATTAAGATCTGGGGACACACCATGCAGAACCCACTACTTAGAAACCACTTACCATCAACCAGGGATGGGATTGATCTCTCATTGTCTGAGTTTGAGAACAGCACTAACTCCTTGTTGATGAAGTCGTTGTATGTCAGGTATTCAGTGTTTTTCCCATACAGGTATTCCTAAGGAAAACAGGGAGAAGCTTGCCTTAATTTTAACAGGGCTTAATCTCTTTCCTGCCTAGTTTCACTGAAATGGGAACTGTTGCAAGACCAGCTAAACACAGCTCAAGTGCCAACACCCTTTGCATAGCAAAGGGAAACATTCTCCATGATGCAGGCCCATTTTTTTTGGGAAATAAAGACTTCAGCTGGCCCTGCTCAAGTCATCGCTTCTCTATCAATAAAGCAACTTGAAAGACAGGAGTTAAAAATTAAATTAACTGCTGGATAATTGACAAGGGGGGCTACACTGATCAGAGGAAAGAAGAAGAAGCTGTTTTGCAGAATCCTGACACATTTTCAGCGCCCTCTAATCCAGGCCTGGCTGTGCCGTGTGCAGTGCTGGGATGAAGCCGAGAACAGCCCCAGGCAGAGACTGGAAACCAGTTTCCTTCTGAATGTAAACCTTTTACCTCTGGCAGACCGTGCAGCTTCCGTTGTCTTCTATCCTCCATGAAATTAGTCAGCCACTCCTTTCGCTCTTCTATCTTCTTCTTGCTGAAGGCCTGGATGTTACAAAACGAAAATAACTCCATTTCTAGAACGTTCTGTGGTTGTGCATTTATTGGATCAGTTGGGAAAAGGAAAGCAAGGGTTTATCCAGGAGAGTAAAGTGCTGAACAGGCTGACTCAAGAACACAAGAACTGAATTAAAAAGGTTTCTGTAGCTAAACATGTAAGGAACATTAATTTCCACCGGTTTGTAGGACACAGGGTAGTTTTAAATGTATAGATTTTTAATATAATAACAGACAACTAATTCAGATTTGGGGTGAAATCAGCATTTTGGGGAAAAACTTGATTTTTGGCATTGCCTAACAGCTCTGAATATTTAAGAGTCAAGGGCTACCTAAGATAAAGTTTGCAGAAACAAGGACTGTTTTAATCCACTGTTTTGCACTGGGGGAGAAAGGGGGAAGTCTGACTTGGAGCAAACTGCAGCAGAATATGCAGAAAAACGTTAAAGAAATATTTACTATTGTGTCTGAAAATGTCAATTGGTTTGCAGTGATTAGTTTGTTCCAAGCTATATTTAAAGCCCATCACTAAAAGGGTACTCTTGGCCTGAGGTCTGGGGCCAGATTCGCTGCTCCTGGTTCATCTGAAGCCGTAGCCTTGGTAACACAGAGATTGTCTCCCACCCAAAGGCCTCCAAGAGCATTTTAAGAGAAAATACAGAGCACTCCACAAGGTGGAATATCAAAGGTAGTAAGGCAGCAATTAAATCAAGTGTTAGTTACCAGGGTGATCGCAGCATCATCTTCAGGCCCAGAATATTTGAAGCCAATTCGATGTTTTGCCATATCTGCAAAGTATTCTTTGGCCTCCTTTGATGTGCTGGTACCCAAACCTGCAGGGACAAGAGAGTTAAACCCAATGACTTCTTTCTTAAAATAAGTTGCAGTTCAGAGAAATATTTTGCTATGCCCAGTTTCTGCAATGCAGAGATGTACAGTGTGAAGGTGACTTCCTGAAAACTTAAGTTACTTTAAGTTTTTACAAACCTTTGTAGTACTTGATTTTCCATGAGTTGTGGTTCTGTGTGTTGTTTTTCCATTCTTCAAACTCGGGAATGCTGTAGAATGCAATTTCTTCTTTGTTTTTAGTGGCCTGCAACAGACAAATATTTTAACTGTGAAATGAGAGGCAGATTTGGAGCAGTGGATCCTCAGCCATTTACCTGATCATCCCCCAACCCTCACCTTTATGATGGGAGTAATGAATTCCTCCAAAAAGTTGTGCCTTAGAAGAGATGGCCAGTTGTGATGGATGAAATTAATCAGCAAGCCTTTGATGTGTGACCCATCCTGATCCTGAATTAAAAAGGAAAAGCCATTATTTTATCAGGGACATGATGAGATTGACAATTGTTACCTTAATAGCAAATGTTCAATAATTCCACCTAACTGACCCCATTCACTCACTTCTAAAAAAGGTGACCATGTGTTGTGTAACTGGTGAAAATTGAGAGGAACCAAAAAGGCAGATTCTTGGTGAAAAAAGGTGTCAAGGACTGGTCAAGGACCTTGAATCAGCAGACTAGAAAGACGGTTTTTAGCTGTTTGGTGATGTTAGTCCTCCCTCTACTTTTTGGGGGGGAGGCTGAAAAGACATTATGACCCACCACTAAACTATTGAATGAGAACAAGAAATAAACACAGATAACTGTGAACAACAATGGCAGTAGGAGAAAAGCAGTATTTTCTTCCTCTTTAATTATTATCCTCTCCCTGTTTTCAGTTTTAAGGAACCTAACCTGATCTGTCATGATCATGATCTTTCCATAGCGAAGAGTTTTTAAAGATTCTTGATCTTCATAGTTCTTTTTATACTGCAAACCCACAATCTTGATGATGTTGTTGATTTCAGCATTTTCCATAATCTGAAAGAGATCACACAGAAAAAAAACCCTCATCTTTCAGATTCAAAATGCAGCTCAAGAAAGTATAAGATTATCCATAAGTGAATTTTCGGCTGAGTTCTGTCCTGTTGTTGTTTTTTTTTTGCTGTTTAGAAACTTGTCATTTCTAATGGTTAAATTGCTCTAGATCACTGCAAACATTTTCCAGTCCACAACACAAACATTATCCCTCCAGGCAAACAGGATTTAATCAATATTCCCACTTAACCAGTGAGTCAGGCCCAAGGTGAGAGCAGACTCAGGTGTTTAAGACACTTCACCTTGGAGTTCCAGGCGTGCAGCTGCACAAACTCGTTACACAAATCACACCACACCTTCCAACACGTAACTGTGACCATTTTCCAACCAACCTGCTTATGAGAAGCTTCTCTGACATTGAGGATTTTCCCACGAAGAGGAAAAACTCCATATTTGTCTCTACCAACCACTCCCAGACCAGAGACAGCCAGAGTTTTGGCTGAGTCTCCCTCGGTCAGGATCAGTGTACAATCTAGAGAATTCTTGCTGCCTGGAAAAAAAGAAGAAAATCAAGTCAGTTTTCTAATTAAGAAATCAAATCCAAGTCTGTACATCACAGCTGAATGAGGATAACTTTCTTTTAACACAGGTTTTGTTGCACTGCACACAGGAAATGGGGACAAACACAGTGAAAACGACCATAAAATGGGGGTAAAACTATAATTACAGAAAAATATAAATTCCTGGGAGACAAATCTTTCATTTAACAAACAAGTTTTAACTGCTTTTCAATGGCTTGGTTACAAAGGATGTCAAACACTTACCAGCATCGTTGGCATCATCCAGTTTAGGAACACCCTTAATCTTGGAGTGTTTCACAGCAGAACATTTCTTATTCAGCTGGTTCTGAGCTTTAAATTTTACCCAGTTTAGGATACTTTCAACAATGCCACAGCCAACTGCCTGCAATACAGAAACCAACCCCAAACAGTTGTGGGAGAAGCCTCAGCAATGACAGAGGGGTTTTTAACACCCTTTTACAGACATCCTGATTGTCTGTGCAGTCAGTACTTACACCCTTAATGAATTTTTCACTCAGTTTACAGGTGGACCCGAAGCTCTTTGCCTGCAGAGTCATGTTCTCCTTAGTCTGAGAGTCAAAAGTGGGGTTTTCAATTAAGGCATTCACGAAAATCCACATGTGGTTCTTCACCTGTGGTAAAACACAAGGATCACACACTGTACAGGCTCAGCTCACCCATCAATCACAGTGAGGAAAGACAACTTGTGTTTCCCACTGGGGAAATCCTGACAGTGTACCTGGAAAGGCTTCACCCCAACTCCGTTTTTGTTCTTCTTTTTCACCACATCAATGAGTTTGGTCACGAGCTGGTCAGCTACATAATCAACGTGTCTGCCACCCTAAGGGAAAAGGGGACAGGGACCTGGGAGTGAGGCCACAAAAACTCACAGAACCACATATATCTGTTTAAAACTTTTAGCATAGTCTTTGTGCTTAAAAATAGCCAAGAACATGGCACTGGCTTGACTAAACACACTGACAAGTTACCTTTGTGGTGGCAATGCTGTTGACAAAGCTGACTTGCTGGAAGCCTTTCTCACTCAAAGTCAAACACACTTCCCACCGGGAATTGACTTCCTCGTGGATAACCTTAAGTGCATTCCCAGTCTCATCGACCTTATCCTTCAGATAGAGGTCCACATAGCTGCGGAATCCTTTCACCTGCACAAGGATGAGAGCAGACAACTGGTTGATAACAGCTCCTATAAATACTTAATGCACATCCTCCTGCAAAGTGGGTACAGAAATCCCTTCTTTGCCGTGTGTGATGACAGAAATGGCTTCAACAGGATCTCGCCAGTTAAATGGCAAGAGGAATGTGGGTATTTGTGTTTCTTTGCAATGCTCACTCACAGGCAGCCTCTGTCCATTCAGGAAAACTTTGACATCCTTTGTGGATCCAGCAATATCATAGGCTCTTCGAGACATCAGTGCTACAATGTCCTTATCCAGAACTGTCATTTTGAATTTGGACAGATCAGGTTGGAAAGTGACACAGGTGTAATCATCTCCATCAAAGTATTTCAGCTTCATCTCTCCAGCCTTTCCCATGTTGTCTGTCCAGGTCTGAGGGAAGAAGCTTTTGTGAGTTGCAAGTCAAACACACACAGGGAATTATCTTAGTTTTTAAAAGCAGTAAGTCGATTTTCTGAGTTTTAGGTACTTTCAATTTAAAAAAAAAATGGTTAAAACAAGATTCTGATGCTGTCTGTTCATTTCCTTATCCACTTGAATTCTATTCCACTCTAATCACACTGCACTAAATGCAAGGTGTGCCTGGATTTTGGAAACAAAACCTGAGGGTTTCATCTGAAAACCTCAGGTGTAACCTCCCTGAAATGGGAAGTGCTCCCACCTGCTTGAATAACTTCTTGTATTCACGACATCCAGTTTCCACAGTAAATTTTGTGCTGAATATGTTGCACAGTTTGGCTCCATATCCATTTCTCCCCCCTGGAATTAGAAGGAACACAGACTTGTGTTATTGTCTTTGTCCAAAACCATCTCAGAGAATCACAGTTTGGCCACTTTAGCACAATCCAAAGACAACTGTCAACAAAGTAATGGCGTTCTACAAGCTCAGAATAAAACTTCTCCCTCACCTGTGACTTTCTTCTCGTTGTCATCATAGTTGCTGGATGTCAGCAGCTGTCCAAAGATCAGAGCAGGCACATACACCTTCTCCACTTTGTGCTCAACAACTGGGATACCTTTCCCATTGTTCCACACACTGATGGTGTTATTCTCTCTGGAGTGGTGGAGGGAAACAAAACAACACAAAAAAAAAGTGAGTTTTTAAGGCTGTGAAACAAGTTCTAGGGAAGGCTCTGGGGAAAGGCACCATTTCGTCGGGAGCAAATCTGTGCTCAGCAAGTGCAGCAGCTGCCAGCAGAGGGGGGACAGGCAACACAGAAATCCCCAGATCTGCTCTGAAACGGTCCAACACACACAAAAGCCTCTGTCCCTGCTCAACCAGGATAAAAAGGGAGGGAGAGATGGAAAACAGCAGCAGAGAAAAAGCAGCCATTTCTCCAGTCAGGCCTCTGTGGGAGACCAGGGGGCTGAGCAGAGAGAGAGGCTTTTTACCACTGGTGAATTGAATTTGGGGTAACTCAGATGAGCCCCAAGAGCCCTCCAGTGCCCCCCCCAGCTTTGCAGAGCAGTTGAAGGCAATAAACAACAAGGAAATGAGACTTACACATCGATTGTGACTTTAATGCAGGACATGTTTTTATCCCTCTGCTTGTTGTCTGCAGCATTGACTAGAAAGGAAAGAGAATGTTGTGATTTTATTACATTCTTGAGCAAGACAAAACTGTGAAGTTTCAGTAAAACGAAAACAAAAATTCAATGCAATGTTACTAATAATCATCTTGGCATGAAAGTATTTTGTGAATTACAAAGAGGAGCACCACAGGTTGTCATGGAATTATTAAGGTTGGGA
>VYZS01066056.1:0-17071 GCA_013400695.1 Neodrepanis coruscans | reverse complement strand
TGCCTTACTTTATTATTTAGGAGGAACTTATTTCCTTCTGTTTTCAGTGATTTGTGAGGATAGAAAATGTCAGTGTTTTGTTAAAATGAGAACATGCCTGGGGGGGGGAGGGTTGTGTTTGTTTTTTCCTGAGAAGTTCTGTTCAGTCAGTCTTTCTCTGTCATTTGGGGTAGAGGGATTCAAGACAAGCAAGCAGCTACTCTCCATAGGAAAGTCACCTGATGACCAGAACTTCACAGTTACTACCAGCCTCTGCTCCTTCCCCTTGGTCTCTCAGCTTTTAATCCCAGTCCTCATACACCTCAGTACAGCAGTTTGGGTTTCACTGATAGTGAAATGTGAATGAGGCTGCAGTTCTGGTGTGTTTAACCCAAGAAACAGCTCCAGGAGGTGGAGGGGAGGGATACCCAGTAAAATGTTTGATAGAGAAGAAATCTGCCTCACTGCAGCTCTTCCACTGAACTGTGAAATTCCCTTTTTTTTCATCAGAAGTCATTTTTTAAGAGTTACATGCAAGATTAAGATTCCCAATGTAGACAAAATTTCACTTGATGTTTTTTGTGGAAAAATGGGCTCTTTGCTTTGTTCTTGCGGCGCCTCCTGGAGGTGTGGAGTTGTGAGCTGTGCACTGAGTGTTCCTTGCTCTTCCCATGCCAGTGTGCTGGCCCCAGCCGAGGGGTGAGTCCCTGTTCCACCCTGACCAGCAGCACAACGTCCCCCAGCACCGACAGCCCCTGCTCCACCCTCAACAGCTGCACCGGCAAAGCCGCGGCCAAGGGCAGCCCCTGCGGCACCATCAGCACCCCCAGCTCCACCCTGGAGAGCAAGGACAGTGGCATCATAGGTGAGCCATGCAGGGAATACAGCTCAGGTTCTGAACAGCTGCTTTGGTTCTACACTGTCCATGGATCCTGTTTCAAATCTTCTGTGCTTGAAACATTGAAATCCTATTCTTGGCTATAACAGCTGCTGTTGTTAGGTGTGCATTTCTCTTCTTTTTTTTTCCTGGTGCAGTTTTAATTTCTCTAAATTTCCTTAAAAAAAATTAATTTCCTATTTTTTTCCATTCCTTCTGCCTTTTTTCCATTATATAGGTCTCCACAGTGCTTTTCATAAGGGTGAAGCACAGCAGAACTTGAAGGGGGTTTAATTTCCAGCTGAAGAAACAATAATTGATCTTAAGAGAATCAAATCGAACTGTTTAAAAACAGTGCAGGCTTTTGAGTAATGGGCATGAAAGTGAAGCTTAAATGGGCCATCTTAGAAGAGGTGAAATCATGTGATCCTCCACTGAAAGGTGACTGAGCTGATGGTGTGTGTGGATCTCCTGTGGGGAGTCAATGATCATTAGAGGAAGCCACCCTCCCAGCCCAGCTGTTACACAGCTCCTTTTACCAAGTGGCTGAGTATCTCAGTCAGTTCAATGCTAAGAAAAGATTAAATTCCTTTCCTGCCTCATTTCTGCCATCTTCCTTGTTTCTGCTCCCTGCCCCAGTAGGTCTCTGTCTGTACTGCTGCCATCCTGTACCTTTGGGCACCCAGGTGAAGCTTTAATGTTATTTTCTGGATGGTCAGACTGCAATGTTAAAAGCATATTTTTTCATGTTGTTGTAAACTGCTGTAGGAAGGTTTATTCTTCTGTGTTGGTTTAGTCTTTAATGCTGATTCTTTAACCAAGTGATTAATTTTAAAATTGATTTTTAACAGCTGTTAAGCTTCCCGGCAGAAAAGCTCAAAATGGCCCTAACACAAGCTTTCTCAACACACAAAAGTGAGCTTTTGGGTTTGAGTTTAGCTGATTGGTTGAATTTAGGGAGGGTGAAGAACGGAAGCAATTCTAAATCTGAAATGCTTGAATTTGACAAAGTAAGAGACATGTCATTGTCTCTGACTGTGAACTTAGTGCTTTTCTATTTACAACTTGTGTTTGGAGAAGGAATTCGTAGTGCAAGTGATCTCTCCCTGCCCTTGTGGATGCTGCCATGACCTTTGGTGTAGCACTTGCCAGGAGGTAGTGACAATACATGTGTTCATAATACAGTCAGTAACACTTCACTCTGATTTTATAGATATTCTTGCATTTTATTATAAAGTAATTAATAATCATAAGTTATAAATTATTTTTACTCATTAGTTGCTCTAAAAGACGCTTTTGTCATTTGTCAGCAGACACTTCAGTCAGCATGTGGTTCCTGGTCAGGGGGCCACATAAAAATCATCTGCTGCTGCTCTCTGGAGCTGTCATTTGTGTCTCAAGTTTGATTTGGGAGAATTTGAGCACCCCTAGCCACCCATGGCAGCACTTCTTGTGTCTATAAAGGCGTGAAACCAAGAAGGGAAAGACCAGGCACTTGTCTGATAAATGACCTGGGCTTTTGTTTTCTGTATACAAATGTGTCTGTGCATTCAAATTTGTTATGAGTAGCAAATGTGCATTTTACATTATGTTTAGCAAGTATATATTTTCTGATGGCTTTGACAGAGTTCATCCAGCCATGAAAATAGCTTGCTCTTTCATGCTGCTTACGTGGGCTTCCTTTGTATTTCTACTCCCACTGTGTTTTCTGGGCCAGCACACTGATGGGAGATCTCTCTTTTCTCTCTTTCCCTCTTTTTTAGTTACGGTTCAGGTTTCCTTTAGTTTTCCAGTGTTTTATTGCTGTAGCTGAATTCTTCTTTGCCTCTATTGAGTTTGACATAATAGGAGTGGAGGCAGGTTTTAATCTTCAGCAGTGAGCTAAGTAGGAGAAAAGATTGGGCTGCTGGCCAAAATGCAAGCTTTACTGGATGCATGCCCCTGTTTCAGTAGGAAATCTTGAGCAGCCAGGTTTCCTGATTCTGCATTTCACTCCAGGTGGCATCAGAGTTTTAAAGATTTCGTACTTCAGAAGGAGCCATCAAAAGGAAATAAATTTGTCATATGGAAGTACAATCTAAGCCATGTGCAAAAATCAGTGGAGTACCTGGAAAGCTTTTTTTCTTCAATTCTCTCTAAACCATGTGTCATATTAGGGTGAAGAACGAGAATATAAGCTCTTGAATTTAAGCATCAGATTTTACATCTCTTACACATGTGAGCCTAAGCTGAAGGAATGCAGAGCTGTACAAATAACTCACCATCCTGTGAAGCTGAAGCTGCCATGCAGGTGATGTAGAAGGAGAACAGTTGGTCCTTCCCCTGTGTGGACCGGGCTCAGCTCCAGGAGCTGCTCACATGATTGGGTTTCATTAGAGCTCCAATATGCCAGAATGTTTTACTTAAGGAATGGCCAGTTGAGTGTACAATTGCCACATATATAGCTTTAACTTTTAATTTCTTAGTGTGGGGAGAACCCAGATTTCACAGAGATACTATTACTTGATTTTTTATTTTTTAATTTTATGCTTTTTTTTAATCCTGGTGTCCTTTCATCCCGTGTTGTATTTTCATCTGTTGCATTAAAGTGTTCAAAATGCATTGAGCATTGGCTTAACCTTCAATAAATACTTGTTGTCCAGTTATTTTGTGAGACTTTAATGTAAGTAATTAAAAAAGTTTTAAATGAAACAGAGTAGTTTCAATATTAAACATACCAAAGATGTCTATAAATCTAAATCAGTATATTTAATATCATCTGAAATTTTCTTAATATACTCTACTGATTCCCATCATGCATCTGGCCTTATTTGCTACAATGAAATGTAGTCAGTAGCTAAGACAGGAGCAATAAATAGCTCAGTTGCTGGAAGGTTCCTATCCAAATTAGTGTGCCAGGTATGGGGGGTACAGGCTGATTGTCATCCTAGTGTAATTATCTGTTTTAGGGGAGCCAGGCCTGAACAACATTGCATTTTTATTATTCATGCTTCACAGTGCTGTTTGAGGATGAACATTCTGACACGTGTGCCCTGTTCCTCTGATGTGTCCTTTAATGGGGTTTTCACTCTCTTTCAGCCACTATAACAAGTTCATCAGAAAATGATGATCGTAGTGGGTCCAGTTTGGAATGGAGCAAGGATGGGAGTCTCAGAGCTGGAAAACATCACATCAGTCATGATCGAAGAACAGATAATTGTTCACCAGTTGCAGAAGAGGAGGCCATTGGATCTGCTGAGAATTTGCCAAAAGAAGTACCAACAGGAGAGGGTCCCCTTCCTTATGCTCAGAGTTCTGGCTCTTTAATAATGCCTCGTCCAAACTCCGTTGCAGGTAAAGCCCTGAGGTGGAAAACAAGGATGTTCCTGATGGTAGAACATTTCTGTTGAGTCTTTCTGTAGAGTTATGTTGTTTGTATGAAAGTATCTCCATAGGACAAAAAGAAAAAAGCCTCTGTTGTGAAGTGAATAGATGAGCATTATCTAAGTTTAAAATTGTGATCCAGAGGGCTGTTACTGTGCATTCTAGTAGGTATTGTTTAGGTCAAAACTTTAAAAGGACTTCAAATGTCCATCAGTTCTTCCAAGACTCTACCTGGGGTCAGGTAGTGTATTAGCAGGTAATATCTGAAGCTGTTCCTAACACTTCTGACTTGACTCAGATGGTTCTTCTCACAGTAAAAAGGGAAACTGTCTTAATGTTTGCCATGTGAGCAAATTAAAGCAGATGTGAGGGCCATTGAAATGGGGAAAAACCCAACTAATTTTTCAGTGAACTTGATTGAAAAACATTTATGAAATGTTATGACATGAATGACTTTGCCGCCCCTGTCTAAAAAAACTTCTCTGTCAGTACCATGTGGTGGAAAAACTGTAGTAAATAATAATGTTCTTTGTAACTTACATTGAGAGAAAAAATAATCTTCAATCCTTTAATGCTCTAGCAACAAGTTCAACCAAACTGGAAGATCTGAGTTACTTGGACGGACAGAGAAATACTCCTTTACGCACTTCAATTCGCTTACCTTGGCACAACACTGCTGGTGGGAGAACACAGCAGGAAGGTAAAGGTGGGGAGACTTCCACAGTCACACAGTCCTCCAGTGCTGGTTTTGTCATGTGCCTGGAGTGTGGTCTTTGTGAACAGCCCCTTCAGAGTGCTCCTTACAAATCACCTGTCTGCAGATCAGATGCTGACTTACACTTTTTCCTGGACAGTGCTGTGGTTTAGAGATTGAATGTCTGTGCATCTGTCACAACCAATGACAATGAAAAGCAGAAAAGTTTGAGTATACTCCTGGTAAAACTGATTTTGAGATTGCATGTAGACACTGTAGTGTCCTCTTTCACTTATGGCTTTTCACAGTCATAGACTAATGCTGAAAGAGCATTTGTGTAACATTAGATTTGGGTAAGGAATCTTTAGAGCATCTTTTTAGTGAACATTATTATTATTCCCATAAATTTTAATGTATTTTATGCAATCCAACCCAAATTCTTCCCTTAAGTCATGAGGTGTTTCCCAAATGCATAGATCAAAATAATTGCATGGGTAACTTCTGACCTCATGACTTTAAAAGTACAGAAAAACAAGGTAGTGATTTTTTTATATTACTTTAAAAAGAAAGGTTTGTTAAAGTAGAAAAAATATTTATTCTCTGTACCATTTTCTGTTTCTCTCTGTGTCTTTACAGATCTGAAGACCTAACACTAAGATGCTCAGCAGCATAGTTCACTCTAAACTGAAAAATGTTTGGCACTTCCCCAGTTAGAGAATTATTAATGCATTTTTAAGAAAACTTTTTAGATTCTGCAACTTACTAACTCAACTGTAAAAAAATCATTACATTATACTTGTAGCTTCTTCCCTCTACAGTTTANAAGAGCATTTGTGTAACATTAGATTTGGGTAAGGAATCTTTAGAGCATCTTTTTAGTGAACATTATTATTATTCCCATAAATTTTAATGTATTTTATGCAATCCAACCCAAATTCTTCCCTTAAGTCATCAGGTGTTTCCCAAATGCATAGATCAAAATAATTGCATGGGTAACTTCTGACCTCATGACTTCAAAAGTACAGAAAAACAAGGTAGTGATTTTTTTATATTACTTTAAAAAGAAAGGTTTGTTAAAGTAGAAAAAATATTTATTCTCTGTACCATTTTCTGTTTCTCTCTGTGTCTTTACAGATCTGAAGACCTAACACTAAGATGCTCAGCAGCATAGTTCACTCTAAACTGAAAAATGTTTGGCACTTCCCCAGTTATAGAATTATTAATGCATTTTTAAGAAAACTTTTTAGATTCTGCAACTTACTAACTCAACTGTAAAAAAATCATTACATTATACTTGTAGCTTCTTCCCTCTACAGTTTAATTCATGCAAGAATTATGGAGATGACCTGAACTGAGCAGCTCAGTCTTTATTGTTCTCATGATGAAGGCTCTAAAAAGCCAGATTGTGACTGACAGTAACAAGGCCACTAAATGACATTACCTTCTGAAACTGTGCTGTTTGGTTGCATGTTGAGTCTCTTCTAATGAATTTCCTCCTGCCATCTCTCTCTTTCCAGCTCGTTTCATCCCCTACAAGCCTCAGGACATTCTGCTGAAGCCTCTGCTGTTTGAGGTGCCAAGCATAACCACGGACTCGGTGTTCGTTGGAAGAGAGTGGCTGTTTGAGGCCATTGAAGAAAAGCTGCAGAGTCCTGACCCAGCAGAGAACAGGGGCGTGGTCATCACTGGAAATGTGGGATTTGGGAAGACTGCCGTCATTTCACGGCTGGTGGCACTCAGCTGCCATGGAAGTCGCATGAGGCAAATAGCTTCAAACAGCCCTAATTCCTCCCCCAAAGGTACGTTCCTTTTCTGAGTTACTGCTTGGGTTAGTGTGCTCACAACAGGAGTCACATGTTGTCTGTTCTTTTAGCTGGAGGTAGTTTGGCCTCATCAGCTCCTAAACAGCTCCTTAAAATGAGCAAAGGAAGCTAAAGTTAAAATTTTGTGTTCTGACAAATGCCTTCCACATGACGTAGCATGGGCTCAGCTCATCAGAGAGGTGGTAACAGTGTGCAGGATCTCTTCCCTCTGCCAGGCAGTGTGTACCCCACTCTGAGGATGTGGCTGGAGTGAGTTCATCTCCCATGAGTTTGGGAAGGGAGCAGTATGTGTTTCTTTACCTCAGAGTTTCTGTAGAGGTGAGAATAAAGCTGTGGAGAAACCCCGTCTATCTTCTACTGGGATCCGTAGCACCCTGTCACCAGACAGGTCCAGTGCCTGCATTACCTGGAAGGATGATGAGACTGCTGTTACTGCTACTGCCCCTACTGACACTTCAAATATCACTACTATGATAAATTGTTTGTTTCCCAAGAGTTCAGTCATGTAATGTTAGTTTAAATGACACATTGTATGTGTAGTTTACTGAAGGAAACTCTCCACATTAGCGTGGTTTTGCTTTCAGTAATTCTATAGTTTTGATCTAAAAGTCAGTTGAGTTGTTCTAAAATTGTAAAGCTGCAAATGTGGGCCTTTGTTTATTAGACCAGTTGCAGGTTTCTTGTAATGCTATTTATCAGTTTTAATTTTTACTCTAGCAGTAAAAGTACTCTATGATGTTTTCCTAGAAAGCAATCTGCTACCAGCAAATTTGGTCTCTTTTGTTTGTTGCCTTTTATAAACAGGTGCTGACTCCTGCCAAGAGATTCCCTTAAGCCAGTTATCCCTGTGTGCCCCTCCAGCAGGTGACACCAGTATGGTGAAGACTCTGACTTGTCCTGCTACTCCTGAATACAGGAATCAGAGCAGAGATGCTGTGAGACGCCTCGCTGCAAAGGTGAATTCTCAGTTCCTGACGGATGCTCAGAGTGTTAGAAAGCTCCAGGATCAGTCTGCTTTGCAGAGCCCCCTGGGAGGCACAGAGCTGGAAGAGGGGCAGTCACTGGGCACCTCTGTGGGTACCACTGGGCTCTGTTTGACGTCTGGTGAAACCAGCTACCTGCCTCTGCTGGCTTTCAAGGGATCACTTGGATCCTGCTTGGTCTTAGAAAGAGAAAGGTTAACAATTTCTCCTCATCTTTGTGGGGATGTGAGAGGTTGGGATCCTTTCCTTGCTAAAGGGGCTGTGTGTTCTTTACAGGGAGCTGCTCAATGCACCTTCCAAAAGCAAAATTGGGGATGGGTGGGGGAGATAAAATGTCTGTGTGTAATCCATCTGTATGTTGTGATACAGCTTGAGTCTGAATGTAGTTTTTCTATTTTCCGTACTCTGAGAGACTGAACTAATTTTTGCATAAGGTTGCTAAGTGTTTTATTTTTGCCTAAGTAGTAAAAATAATGAATGTCTGAATTGCATACTTTATAGAAATAGTTGTGATGAAAACATGAAGTCCTTAACACATGCAGACTTTAAAGTGTTATATGTTAGTTAGGAGCAGTGTTATGAAAGCCACTGAAGTGCAGGCTTTTTATTTGTTGTGAACACCATGTTTTCCCTATGGTTGGATTTTTTTCTTCAAAGAAAAATGGCTTATGTCCTGGTTTACTTTTAAGTAATACTCCTATACTCAGAATAAAGCCAGGTGTCCCATTTCTCCATTTGCTTATGGGAACACGTCTTTAAATGCTGTCATTCACTTTTGACTGATGATGATTAAATCAGTCCCTGGGTCGTTATAGTGTGGGACAGTGTTGTTAAATTACAGCTAATAGGTTGAATATTCATAGCCTGAAGTTACTTCTTGTACTGCTTAGCTGCTTACCTGCTGTATCCAAAGCCACCAATTCCAATTTTTGTGTTTTCTTGCCGGAATCTGACACTTTGATTTCTTTTCCTCTCTGCATGCCCTGTAAGGTCACAAGTCTATTCCACTGCCTTCCTCCCTGTGTTTGGCACAGGCGTTGGGAGTGGGGTGCGACACTGAGGAGTATTTTGTGGTTGAGCACTGTATTGTAGCTGCACTGAGTGGTAGCTGGCTGAAGGTAACACCGTTGTTTGTCCTGCTCTCAGGTGGTTGCGTTCCATTACTGCCAGGCTGACAACACCTACACGTGCCTGGTGCCCGAGTTCGTGCACAGCGTGGCAGCTCTGCTGTGCCGCTGCCAGCAGCTGGCAGCCTACAGGGAGCTGCTGCTCAGGGAGCCTCCCCTGCAGAGCGTGCTGAGCCTCCGGTCCTGTGTGCAGGACCCTGCTGCTGCTTTCCAGAGGGGAGTGCTGGAACCGCTTGCAAACCTCAGGAAAGGTACGGGAAGCAGGACGTGACTTGGAAGTGGGATCTAAACTGCAGGAGAAGTGGGAAAGAAATGAAAAATAAGTAAAGCAGAACATTTCTGAAGGAAGGAATTCCTTAATCGTGGTAGTTGTTTGTAACAGTAATAGGTGGGTTTTGAACAGTGATTTGGGTTTTAAATCGAAATTCTTTAAACATATTAAAGGTCATAGAAACTTTAAATTTTTTTTTTTGCCACAAAACTGAAGGATAGGTGTAGCTTGAAGCTAAGGCTGCACATTCACATTAAAGGGTTTTGTTTTCAGATGCTTTTGAATTTTGTCACGTTTTCTTTTGCAATTTTCTGTGCATAAATATCTGCAAAGTGGATGAGGATAAAAATTTGAGGATAAAAATATGTCAGTGGGAAAATTTGTTTTCATCTTTCCTTTTTTTTTTATTTTCAAATTTCAGAGCAGAAGATTCCTGAGGAAGACTACATAATTTTGGTAGATGGTTTAAATGATGCTGAATTTCATAAACCTGATTATGGTGACACAATTTCTTCATTTATCACAAGCGTAATCTGTAGGTTTCCTCCCTGGCTGAAGCTCATTGTGACTGTAAGAACTAACTTCCAGGTAAAAACACCTTTTTACACTTTTCTTACCCTCAAAGACTAAATTGTCATTTATATCGGTGCAGCCTGCCCTCAGGAGTGCCATGTTCAGGTGCAGATGTGCTTCAGGGTGGCCTCCCAGAGTTCACCTCATCTCTGCTGCTTGCCACTGGCACTTGGAGTGTTTAATTGGCTGAAGAGTTGCTAACTCAATTTTTATTTTCTGGATTCGCTCTCTGGAGAGGTGTGTGTCTGTGATTGAAACATCTCACTAACCTGATAGTGCTGCTTTTTGAAATCCATGTAACTACATAAAGTGGAATAGACAGTTTCTTTTTCTGTTGTGTGTGGAGAAGTTTGTTAAACCCTTCTGATACGGCTCTATGCAAGAAGTTTTTAGTTCCAAAGCTTTAATTTAAGTTTAGAAATTTTAAAGTAAAACTTTAGAAGTTTTACTTTATGTAAGAAGTTTAAGTTAAAAGTTGTAGAAGTTCTTCTTTTAAATAAAGATCTTTTGGCTCTTTATTTACATAAAAATACGTTCAGGTGAAGGTGCTGAAGTGTTGGACTGTGCAACACTCAGTACTTGCCTTCATGGGGCTGGGGGTGTGTGTTTGGGGATGTGGAGAGTGCCTTTCTGGTACATTGTTACTGGAAGATAAAATGAAAAGGAGATTCTTTTTTCTCTTGTAATTTGTGATACTTCTTAATAAATTACTCCTGCCTAACAGATCATACCTCTTACCTGCCCCTTCCTCTGGCCTATCTTAGAGTCCAGTTCTGGTAACTGTCTTCTGTTCCCTTCATTTGGAAGTGATCATTTCTATAGATCATCCTCTTCAATTGCTGTGCTTGGTCACCGAAATATTTGATACCTTCCTGTGAGAAATGATAAAATATAGAAATGCTGTTCTACCTGTTACCAGCAGACAGTGTTTGCAAAGCCATCACAGGGATACTGAATTGCTTTTTTAATCTGTCTGGTACTCGCTATAGAAGAGAAATACAGCTGAAATGCATCATTGAGTTCTCAGTGCTGCAATACTGTAATGCCTTTGGGTTTTTTTCCTTTTTTTTCCCCTCTCCCCCCTCACAGGAAGTAGTAAGTTCATTACCATTTATTGCAATATCCCTGGACAGTTTTCCAGACAACAAAGAAATTCATGATGATTTGAATGCTTACATTCAGTACAGAATTAATAACAGCCAGGAAATCATAAACAACATATCTTTAAATGGAAAAGCTGATGCAGCTACTATTGGGAAAGTGAGTAACCACCTGATCATGAGAAGCCTGGGATCTTATCTCTATTTGAAACTCACTCTGGATCTCTTCCAAAAAGGTCACTTAGTAATCAAAAGTGCAAGCTACAAGGTTGTTCCTGTGTCTCTGTCAGAGCTGTACTTACTGCAGTGCAATATGAAGTTCATGACAAACTCTGCTTTTGAGCGAGCCCAGCCCATACTCAATGTGGCACTGGCATCCCTGCATCCCATGACAGATGACCAGATTTTCCAAGCTATTAATGCAGGACAAATAAATGGGGAACAACAGTGGGAAGACTTCAGCCAGAGGATGGAAGCCCTTTCGTGTTTTCTGATCAAAAGACGTGACAAAACGCGGATGTTCTGCCATCCTTCCTTCAGGGAATGGCTTGTCTGGAGAGCAGATGGTGAAAATGCTGACTTCCTGTGTGAGCCAAGGTAAATAAATCATGCAGTAATTCAGTTTCAAATAACTGCAATTATGTTTTGCAACAACTGGTGAGACGAAGGAGTGATGTTAAAACCCAAGTATGCCTAATTTTTTCCAAAGTAAAAACTTTTATATGTTTCAAGGTGGGTTTGACTTTAAGTATCAAAGGTTACAATGCATAATGGACTCTAGACGTCATAAGTTTGCATTTGACTTTGCTACCTTTGACTTTACTAACAAAATTGTTAAGAATTAAGTACAGCAGCACCTTGTCTAGTGGAGAAATAGAAAGGGCAGATCATTTGGGCTCTTCTAAACATAAAAATATTCAGAACTTTTTTTCTGTAGTTGCATCCTCCTGGCATTGTTTCAGTTTGTTCCAGCTCCCTTTCTGTGTCTTGGGGAGCAGGAGTTTGGCTGAGTTGGAGGCAATGGCTGTTACTGTTCAGCACATTCTCACAGTTGGCTCCTATTTTTTTTCACGTTCTTCAGGGTTTACAGTTTTGGGGTTTTACAAGAGAATAAGTAATGCTGACATTTGAAATGATTACCAGCCCAAGACTTGTCTCTGCTTTCAAGTGGCTGTAACAGAGCCAGTCCATTACAGGTGGGGCTGGGGGGTTGCAGCCTTGTGGTCCCCCCAGTTCCACCGTGCTGGACTCCCAGCACCTGCCTCAGCATCAAGTGGGGGCTGCCTGGGCTTAGGCAAAGCTGCTGCTTTTGGAAAGTTCTGATCAGAAATTTCTGAAGATGGGGTGAGAAGCCCCCAGCCCCCAGTTAGCATATGGTTAATTTAATTGCCCAGCTCCAGTGTATAGTCTCATCAATGAATAGTGTATGATAACCTTGTTTTCTCAGGCTTGTGCCACTGCCACTATTTCCTAGGACACTGATCACCACTAATTTAGGTGTAGAGTTACTAAATACACATTTTATCTCAGATTTCAAAAGAATCCAGATCTTGTGCTTCTAAAAGAATTGGCTTCTCTCTCAGGTGCCTGCAGTTCCTGGCTCTCAGAATGCCAAAGGGAGCAGTAAACCAGTGACAGACCTGACACAGGCTCCCCCTGCTCAGGGACAGCAGAGAAATTCCAGGAGCATGTATCAACTTCAAAATTTGCTTATTTTATCTTTGCATTATTTCATTGTGGAAAGAGTTTTGTTTAGATGTAATGGTGTGTTTCAGCAGTCTGACAAAGTTGAGTTGTTACAACAGGCACACAGACATGTAGGATATTTACTGAAATACAGTTATAAGCATGGTTCTCTTTTAATCCTTTTTACTAGGAATGGACATGCTTTACTGGCTTTCATGTTTTCTCGACAAGAAGGAAAGTTAAACCGCCAACAGACTATGGAACTTGGTCATCATATCCTCAAAGCTCACATTTTTAAGGTAAAACTTGCAGCTTAGTAGATTTATGACCTGTTCATATGAATGGCTGATAGAGATTCTCCTCTGATCTGCTTGAATAATCTCTTAGAAGCTTATGGTAGTGCTAATGATCCAGGTTGTTATTTCTTTTTATACTGAGTTGTAGATAAAAGTAGTATTTTTAATCCTATAGAGAGATCTCCTGTTTTGTCATTCCTGTTAGGGTCTGAGTAAAAGGACCGGAATTTCTTCCAGTCATCTCCAAGCCTTGTGGATTGGTTATAGTACTGATGGACTGTCCACAGCCTTGGCTTCTCTAAGAAATATCTACACACCCAATGTGAAGGTAAGAAAATCAGTGTTCTCAGGCAGGCGGTCCTTTGTCAGTGCTATATATGTGATAAAGTGATGTCTGCTAATAAAATCTGCATTAAAATTAGGGAGTAACATATGAATATCTGATCAAGGTGTCAAATTCAGACAAATCTGAGGAAAATACTGTTTTCTTTAAATTCTAGGTGAGTCGGCTGCTGATTTTGGCAGGAGCAAATGTGAATTACAGGACTGAAGTACTGAATAATGCTCCAGTGCTGTGTGTTCAGTCACACCTTGGGCATGAAGAAGTGGTCACTCTTCTACTGGAATTTGGAGCTGCTATTGATGGAACTTCAGAAAACGGGATGACAGCCCTGAGTTATGCAGCTGCTGCAGGTCACATGAACATTGTCTCACTGCTGTGCAAAAGGGGTGCAAAGGTGAGCTGGTGCACAGAGACTGCAAAGTGTGCAGCCAGGAGAGTCATGCAAAGGCCTAAGAAAACTTCCATTGATTACAGAAGTATTTAATTGTCAGACATAGGCCTGGGGGGGGGAGTCCAGACTTCCGTGATGTATTTTTCATGTGCCACTGACCACAATGCTGGCAGATCTGTTCAATCAATTTTGGATGCACTGTGCACTTACACAACCTGTTCTTGTCAGCTTGTCTGTGACTGCCTTACTGAGGGAGTATCAGAGCCCTCTAAAGTTGAGGTTGAGAGCATCCCCAGCTCTCCTCACCCCCATCCAGTCACCTCAGAGCATCCCCAGCTCTTCTCACCCCCATCCCATCCCCTTGGAGCCTCAGACTATCCAGCTGGCCAAGCCTGATCTCCCCTTGGCAAGCCCATGGTGACAGCTCCTGGTCATCTTGTCCTTTATGTATTTGACAGTGGTTTCCAGGATTACATTTTCCATCACTTTCCCAGCCACTGAGGTGAAGCTCTTTGGCCTGTAATTCCTGAGATGTCCCTCCTTGCCCTGCTGTCCCAGTGCTCAGGAGCGTGTCCTCTCCAGGCCTTTCACTGCACATGTTAACCCTTTCCTTTCCCGTGCAGGCCGACTGTGCAGACAAGAAGGGCCAGTGTGCCTTGGTCCACAGTGCCCTGAGAGGGCACCGTGCTGTCCTGGAGTACCTGCTGGGCCTGGTGTGGATCAGTCCCTCCCGGGAGCAGGACCTGCTGCGGAAGCGCCAGGCACTGCTCCAGGCTCTCACAGCAGCTGCCAGCATGGGGCACTGCCAGGTGGGTCAGGAGCTCCCAGACTCCCAAAGCTTTTGGAGTTCAGCAGAGCTGGACAACGGTGCTTGCAACTGTTTTGTAAAGGGTTTGGAGAGAAATCCTGAAATGTTCTACGATTTCAAATTCTAGGATTTTCCATATTTTGCGTACAACAGATTTCAGACACCCTGAAAATACCCAGAGCCTTTCTTCTTTTCCACCTTTCCTTCTTCCTGTAGCATCCCAAACCTCCATTACTGTGAGTCTCCTGCCTCACCTGCAGCCTGGGTGACCATGTGCCCTGTTAGAAAATCTGTTTGAAACAGCCATTAGAAAAGGTTTTAATTAAATAATCTTTTAGCAGGTGGTTTCAAAACATAGTAATACAGCAAAACTTAAGTCATTTCAGCTTTAATAATGACCATTTATCAATGTGTCCTTAAACCATTCTGGGAAGAAATTTAGAGAAACAAGTAAGATATAAACAATGTAGAAGGAGAAACTCAGGAATCACCATTTTGCAAATTGTATGTGAATATTCTGCCTTTTTGTCCACTATTTTAGACAATGTGACATTTCCTCACTGAACTGAGATGCTTTATTTTTATTTTTGGCATTGTTTATTTTGATTATTCTGGTATATATATATATATATGTAGGTCACAGAAGAGCTCATTAAATCATAGTCATGCAAAAAAGCCAATTCACAGAAGGACACTGGGATTTTTTTTTTTACTGTTTTTAATAACATTCACTCACCTTCAAGTCATGCTAAAATCCTACTGAACTTCCTTTGAGTAGTACTGATTTTCTTTGATTATGTGCATTGAGACAGAAGAGCTCTCACTTGTTTTACATCTTTTATCCCTTGCTGTATCTTGCAAGTGACAACTGATGCTTTTGTGGTTCAGCACATCCCTGCTCCCTGATTTTGCAGGTGGTTCATTACATCTTGACAGTTGAAAAGGACCATGACATGGACATCAATGACACTGATGCCTTGTGGGGAGAAACAGGTATTTCCTTTGTCAAGTTTTTCCTAATTAGAGTTACACATTTAAGAAGAAAAAGTTTTTAGTTTTTTAATTTTCTGTAATAAAAATAATGGGACATACCCATAGCATAATAAAATGCAGTTTATAAGCATAGAGTTTTAACTTAATAAATTCATCTCTGTACGTCTGTACATCTTCAATGTTTTGAAGCATTATATTAAAGTTACTATAAATCACTGGCTTTCTAATTAAATTGAAAATTGTGGAAATACAGTACTCTAAGTTTCAGTATGGAATGTTACAGGATTTTGTGTTTGAGAACTTTTGTTTAAATCTCATAAGTTTTCAGGAAATGCTGGGTCATTGCCTCATTTGTTGTAATTAGGCAGTGCAGGAAAAGTCCTGTCTTTGGACATCTGTTTCTAAATTAATTTTGTTCTTTAGTATTTTCTTGTCAGTGTTTTTTTTCTTTTTAAATTCTTGCATAATACATTGGGAAATAATATTTTGCTCACTGAGGAAGTGAACACCTGAAAGAAGGATTTTTGAACTAGACAAGCTTTTGCCTGTAATATTGACATCTATAACAGTTACTTTGCATTTGTTCAGCTCTAAAGAGTTGATGTAACTGTAACACAGTGAAGCTTTAACAGGTGAGGAGGGAATGGGTTAGATATTGATAAAAAAGAAAAATTTACTACTTCTGCAGTGTTTGTAATTTCATTTACTTTCAGCATTCATTGGAATTTTAAAAAATTCTACTTTATCATGTTTGAAAAGGCTAATAAACGAGTAACAGGAAATTCACAATTTGACCCCTTCTCATTAGAAAATGTAGGGTATTTCTTTGTCATGTTTTTCCTAATTAGGTTTTAGAAACTGGAGGGGCAGTTCCTTTGCTGCTTCCTGCAGAAGTCACACATGGACCCATTTTCTAAAGTGTTGGCGTTACTGATGAGGCTTCAATACAAACAACAACAAAATTTTAATTTCAAGTTCTGTTTAGAACACAGTATGAGCAAGATAGGGGGGAAATAATGATGGAGAAAATATTTAATTTTTTTTCTTTCCAGCTTTCAGTGAGTGTCACAATGAAAAGCTGAAAAAGGGGGATTCAGTGACAGCTTCCTGGGGAGGGGTTGTGTGTGCTTGAGACAGCCCAGAGCTGCTGCTGATGCAATGCTTTCTGTAGCCCTGACAGCTGCTGCAGGCCGAGGGAAGCTGGAGGTGTGTGAGCTGCTCGTGGGGCGTGGGGCGGCCGTGACCAGACCCAACAGGAGGGGGGTGCCCCCGCTGCTCTGCGCCGTCCGGCAGGGACACTGGCAGGTCTGCACAGCTCGGGGGGCCTGGGGAACCTCCTATCTCTAGTTCCCAGATGAATTACTGCACATTTTCTAACAGGCCTTTGCATCAGCTTCACTTCCCCACCCTTTGTATCTCTTGAAATAACAGTGCATCGGCTACACAATAGCCTCAGTACCTCAATGTATCTGAAAAATAATATGTGAGTTAAAGTGTTTTATTTCCTAGACAGAGGCCATTTCAGAGCCTCTAAACTGCTGCTGTGCAGAGGGAGAATCTTGGAGTCAGGAGCCTTCCTCATGCTGGCCACTCTTGCCAGGACAAGGCCCTGGACTGCAAACAGGCTTGAGCTGCACAGGATTTCCCAGTGATTGCTATAAATACCACCTAAGTCCTCTTTTTAAAAATTCATGATATTGTGGCTGAAATCTAAATCTGCCAATTTTATAAAATCATACTGTTGTTAAGGTTGGAAAAGCCCTC